>JAHWFP010035090.1:0-18410 GCA_023313725.1 Lithobius niger | reverse complement strand
AATACTAATCAGTATCAGGAATTTTCGTTAAGCAACCGAAAAAAAAAAATTATTTTCAGTCCTATCTTCGTCAGGCAGCAAGAAATGTGTGAAGTACGTCCTACATTAGACTGGTCCTTGCTGCCTGACGAAGATAGGACAGAAAATAAAATTTTTTCGGGTAATGCCTATCAAAAATTTGCGATAAGATGAGTAGCCTGTTGACATTTTTAATGTCACTTGTTTACGTTTGAGTTGGTACTACGTGGTAATTAACTCAAATGATTGCTCTCCACCCCCATTATAAAAGCCCCGTTTTAAATTTAATGAAAATACTTGAAATTCCCCGAGACTAATTTCGCCATCGGTGCATCAAGATTGCCTTGTAAAATTAACTGCTGTTTTCGGGAAAATGTAACATTCATGACCGACTTTTAAGTTTATCTCACCCATCTTTAGGCGCTTTGTCCTAAATGCAAGTCGCAGTTTAACTGAGGCAAAAATAAAAAGTGCCTGGCCTTTGTTTTGCATCGGGTTGTGTCACGAAAATAACTGTGTAAACTTGGTTTTTTGTTGAAACGATTGATCTTAGTTTTGCAACTAACCCACAGTTAGCCTTGCAGTGATCCCGGGTGGCAGGAGACTCCAGGCTCCTACCACCCCCCCCCCCCCTTGCAACAGCCAACCAGAGCAATAATTATGATCCCGGGTGGCAGGAGATTCCAGGCTCCTACCACCCCCTCTTGCAACAGCCAATCAGAGTGCAATTTCCTAACCCGGGTGGCAGGAGAGGCCAGGCTCCTACCACCCTCCCTTGCAACAGCCAATCAGAGTGCAATTTGCTAACCCGGGTGGCAGGAGACTCCAGGCTCCTACCACCCTCCCTTGCAACAGCCAATCAGAGTGCAAGTTTGCTAACCCGGGTGGCAGGAGACGCCAGGCTCCTACCACCCGGGGGTGGCAGGAGACGCGGCCTAAAATAAATACAATGGTAATATTTACCATCGAAAAATACCAGTATGGCTCAACCTGAAAAGGTTTAACCAGAAAGGTGGTTTTGTTTTGCTGTTTTGTTTTCATGAGTGTTAACCGAAATCTGTCATCGGCACGATCGGTGGAGAGAGGGACAATTTAGCGGGAAAACTCTAGGCGGAAAACTGCGCTTAATTTCAACAATAGCGACATGTGAGAATGATTGTAAATTGTGCAACAATCAGTTAAATGCCAAAAAATCAGATCAAGTTCAACAATCAATAAACCGATAAATAGTGTGTCATCTGTCAATGTCTGGAGGGGAGGTTCACAAATTACATAATGCTGGAAAAGGAAGGGGTTGGGGTGGAAGTGTTGCGCAAATGTGTTACCATTATGTTGTTGTAACTTTAACTTTAACTTTAATAAATAAATCCAAGCGCCCAAAGGGCATTACAGGATTACGGCTGCAAAGCATGAAGCATGCAAACAGAACAAAATAAATTGGTAAAAATACATTCACGCATATAATTTCACAAAGCAGTGTGAAAAACACTGCCGAAAAAAAACAAGCATATGCACGAATTGTTTGAAACAAAATAATACCTGACATAATTGAGTATGTGCATGCAGGATATAACGGAGAAAAAGAAAGTAATAACTAATAAATAACAATAGTAAATATATAAATATTACTAATCAATTAGGTAGGTTTAAATTAACATCAAAATGAGTAACGGGTTTTGAAACATTGACACTATAAGGGTATTGTAATAAACAACAGTAAATTTCATATGATAGACTTTGAGATATATGTCAAAAGGAAAACAAACAACTGCGGAATCGTGAGTTATTCAATAATAAATGTAACAAGGTGTGGGGAATTTGTGGATATGTGGGCATCGAACAAGTTCTTGAAGGAATTAACAGAATTTGCAGAGACTACGGCTTGTGGGAGACCATTCCAAAAAAAAGATTGGGCGTGAAAAGAAGGTATGTTTTGCCCACTCGTGCTTGTGGACAGAAAATTCTAATTTTAGTGTGTGGCCGCGTGTGGCTTGGTAGGTCTGTAGCTTGAAATGGTTTTTTTAGTTTGGGACCGCCGAAATTAAGTTTAAGAATTTTGAACAGTGTAATAATTCCGCCTCTGACATACCGCCACCATAAGGAGGGAATATTAAGTATCTTCAGACGTAGGTTATAAGGAGTGTTGTAGAGCCCATGGACCCTTTTCGTGAAGCGTCTTTGTACTCGTCCGAGAGCTGACAAGTCCTTTCAGGAAGGGACAGCAGAAGTCGACTGCATATTCGAGGATTGGTCTAACAAGCGAGAGGAAAAGTTTTAGATAAGTATTGGTTTGCCTTGAGGTGATTGTACGATTGATGAGGACCACGACTGAGTTTGCCTTTGAAATAGTGTTTTTAATATGAGTGTTAAACTTAAGATTTTGGTCAACAGTTACTCCCAAGTCGCAGGTGCTAAAGACTGAGTTAAGAGGGACGCCTCCCCAGTAGTACAATAGGTTGGGATTGTTGGCACCTGAATGGATAATATGCTATTTGGCTGGGTGGATTGATAACTCCCATACGCGACTCCAGTCACAAAGCTTATCGATGTCTTGCTGAAAGCAGAGGTTAGCAGAGGGGGTAGCCAGACCCGTGCCCATTTTAGAATCGTCAGCGAACTTGCATACGGCATGCTCTGTGTCGTGCCCAAAGTCGTCAAAGTAAAGTAAGAAGAGTAGGGGCCCTAGGACGAAGCCCTGTATGGTCCCGCTCGTGACACACGCTGAGTCAGACTGTTCCCCACCAATTACAACAAACTGGGTGCGGTTGGCAAGCCAAGCCGCAATCCAGTCAAGAATGGGTCCTTGAATGCCAAAGACTTGCAGTTTATGCAAGAGCAGATCGTGCTGGACTTGGTCGAAAGCTTTAGTGATGTCCAGATACAAAAGATCAAGCGGAACATTTTCATCCATAAAGCCCCAAAAGTCGGCATAAAAGGTTAAAAGGTTTGTCACCGTAGAATAGTTTGGCCTGAACCCGTGTTGCGAATCACTTAAGAGATCCCATTCAATAAGAAATTTAAGTATGTGTTTATAAAGGATTGTTTCGAAGAGTTTTCCTACCAACGAGGTAATGCTGATAGGGCGGTAGTTTTCGGGGTTGCTGCGGGACCCCTTTCGCTTGTAAATTGGCGTGACATGGGCATGACGCCACTCCGGCGGAACCAGTTCACCTTCCATAAGTTTGTTAAAGTATATAATTTAGTAAGAAAGGATGTCAAACACTGTTGGTAACGGAGGAGAAATTCAGCCGGTATAGCATCTGGTCCTGCAGTTTTGGATGGATTCAAAGAGGAAATAGCCAGAGTAACGTCAGATTCGTAAAAAATAATTGGAGGGATACACACCGGACTCCGTATAACTTGCGGGAAGATCCGAGTGGAGCTAAGCTTGCGAGCAAAGTTCGATTGGAAGGTTTCATTCAAAATATTGGCCATTTCACTGCGATGAGAAACTATTTGGTTGTTGGGGTCTTTAAGAGGCCCAATCCCTATCCACGATTTTTGACAATTTTTGACGTGCTGAAAAAAGATTTTAGGATTGGATTTCGCCGATTCGGCCAGCTTTTCTTCAAACGAACGTTTTGAAGAAAAGCGTTTGAACGTTTGAACGTTCAAACGAACGTTGTAGGAAGGGGAGTATGACTGATACATTATTTTACCCTATATTGTGTTGCTAATTCCTTTGCTAACTTTTGTTTACTACTTGACATTGTTTTATTTTTTTTTTGTAATCACTGGTCACTTTTTCTCTAGATACTAAGTATAGCTTATGAAAACGATTTCATGCCAAAAAATGAATACAATTAGTGGAAAGTGGTGGTGGGTGGGTGGGTGGACAAGAAAAGTTTACGTATTAACTAGTGATACACTAATAAAGATACTTTCATTTTTTCTTCTTGCCTTTTCATTTTTTTGTACAGTCATCATCATTACACAAGTGGCTGCATCACTTTTTGATGACTTAGAGACTTAATTGCACAGAAAAAATAACATAATTAACAAAATATTGAAGCGCACGGTGGTTAGGGACCTGTCATTAAATATTTTTTTTGGGAGGCGATATTTCTAAACGATACCAAAAAAAAAATCAGCAGTCTCCCATTTACCACAACAACATTTTTCACCGCCCCTTCCCCCCTCCTCTCCCTAAAAATTCAGGTTATAGTGTTGATGTTTAATTTTTTTTTTATATTATCTTACACTATTTAAACTACATCTTGGAATGCAGCAGTACGCCATCTTAAAAAACTAGAGAAACTATAGGTGAACGTCAATTTTTTTTTATCAATTTTTAATCATTTTTCTAATGTGATGTTTCAGGCATGAGCTTTTAGAAGTATAATTTTAAATTGCAAACCTGCTTTAAAACAATTTGTAGCACTTTCATAAATTCTGCTTTCCTTTTCGTTTTTGTACATTCACCATGATTATACGAGTGGCTGCATCTTTTTTTGATGACTTAAATTACAAAGAAAAACGAAATAATGGCACATTATGGCTTTTCTTTCAAGGTTTTCTCGTGTCATAAACCATTTCAAGGATTTATAGAGGGTTGACAATGTAATTACCCTATTTGTAATCCAGGGAACAAACAATTTCAATCATACAAATGCCAATCTTCACACAACGCCATGCTGCTAGCTGCGGGAGAAACCCTACGAAGGTGGCGCGACCTAGTGAGCGTTGGCAGTACTACTACAGGAGACGCATTTCCAGGGATTGAACAGGCAGTGTGTAGAGTAGGCAGTGGCCTGGTGAACCGTTCAAACAAAAAGGCCACCTGAGAGAAAAGCTGGCTCCACAATGGCTACCTTCAATTTAGCGGTAAGATGTTAGCCCTACCCAGGTTACCCTAATTCACCTAATAGGCTAGCCCATTCAATTGTCTATAATATTATTATATCACGTGACTTCCTGTAGTAACAGTACTTATACCACCCATTACAGGAAGTAAAGTGTCTTTTCAGCTGTAGCCTGCACACTGGTTAGTCCGTGGCTTTCTTTACCATTGGTACCCAAGCTGGGCTCAGGTGTGTCCATGCCAAGGACATTACAGTTGGCGACGAGGCCGGTACCTTTGGTAAACGTTCATTTTAAAGCTTAAACTTATGGGTCTTCAACCACATCTCTGCTCCATATTTGTGGTAAGTTGCAAATTTTTTTTATTTGGCAATGAAAATTAGTGCTCCGAATTCCCATCAGAGTTTAAACTTTTTCAAACAGTGTTATTTTGTCGTGGTAGAGCTGTGTGGTATGAAATGATAATAGTTAAATTTAGTACCTTAACAACTAGAACCGAAGTGGGCAATTGGATTTATTATGGTTAATTTTACCTTGGCAGTGTTCTAGAGCGACGCACTGGCGTGTCCGCACAGGCAGTACTATAAACCTGAAGGCCCGAAAAATTTGCTACTAAATTAACCCTATTAAATTCGATTGTGCCATTGCCCATATTCGGGCTGGTTAGTGCCGGTGTAAAAATTTAACACCGTAGGTTTATGCTTAAACTTAGTGAAATCTGGTCTGTGCTGAGGCTTAGGCCAGGAGTGTTTTATAAAACGTTGCAGTAAAGCTGAACGTATAAACATTTTTCAAAGCCTAGTCCCTTTTAAATTTGACTTGTAGGCAGTTAATTTATAATACTAGGTAGGCTACAGTCAAGCTTAATTTATTTCTGTGTTAAAATAGTTGACCGGTAGTCTTGAGTGCTCCGTTTAATTTTTGCAGGTTAAACAGGATTGTAATTAAATTTAATTTTGAAGGCTTATGCCAAGGGCAGGTGTCAGTAGCAAAACACATGAAGCTTCTAAAAGTAGTAGCGAAAGTGAAACTAAAAATAATTCAGTAGTGAACGCTAGCGTTAGTGAAGCTAATTCAAATTTAATTTTAAATTCTGAATCTAGTAGTAGTGAAGACCACTTCAACATGGGCTCGTCTAAAACTGCTGGTTTATTATCGGAGTTTGATTGTGAATCCGATACATGGGAGAAATACTCCAATCGAATCAGCTATTATTTTAAAGCTAAAGAAATAGCAGCCGCTAAACAAGTGAATTTCCTAATGGCATCTGTAGGCCAGAAAATGTTTGATAAGATTCTAAACATAAGTTCACCTGATATACCAGACTCATTAACTTTTGACGAACTAGTTAAAAAAGTCTTAGAAGACATCGAGCCAGTGCCCTCCGTGGTATCTGAGCGTGTAAATTTTTTACAAGGTCTCAAAAATCAGATGAAAGTATTGGGGAATATTTAGCTGCACTTAAGCTTATGACTAAGTATTGTGACTTCGCTAAAATTAAAGACATTAATAGCGAAATGATTAGGAATCGCCTGATTGGGGGGATCCAATCTGAAGTCACTCAACGCAAGTTGTTGAAGCAGACTCTGGATTTAAAGGCTACAACACCCTTAGATTTTTCCTTGGAATCTGCTGAAACCGTCCAAAGTGTTTTGAGAAGCCATTCAAGGGCTGTTAATTATGTAGCTAAAAAATCTAGCAAACTGCCTAGTAAGCCTAAATCCACTAAGGATTTTATTTGCTATTGCTGCGGAAAATCCGGCCACGTGAAAACACGTTGCAAATATCGCGAGTATACTTGTGGCAGATGCCACACTGTCGGCCATTTAAAAGCCGTGTGCAGAAAAGCTAGTCATTCAAACCGAACTTCAAAACCACTCGACCACTCTAAAGCAAGTTCAAGCACAAATTTTAAGGCTAGGCCGAAGTCTAACAGAAGTAAAGTTACAAGAAACATGTTCATAAACTTGAATGCGATAGTGACAGTGACGACCAGGATGTTGTCGCCGAAAATTCAGTGTCTGGTTCCGGGTCTGATAGTGATTCAGACAACGATTATCTTGTTCAGAAAAATAATACTCTTGGACTGAGTCAGGCTGTGGACCAGATTTCAATTCCCCTTCAAACCAATAAGATAATAGTTATAGTTAATTCTATGAAAATCCATAAATGGAAAATGCCAGTCTGCCTAAATGGTGTCAAGCTTGAAATGGAACTTGATTCCTGGGCAGACGCATCCATTATACTTATTGAGTGGCATCAGAACTTTTTTGCGGACTGTCCTTTAAAACTCAGTCTGTATTCGATACTCTCGTACACAGATGGAATTGAGAACACAATTTACACTGTAAGTCTGAAGGTTGAAGTTAAAGGTCAAATTGAACACTTGGATGCTTTAGTTTCCAAATTGTATAAACCTGCTTTAATGGGAAAGGATTGGCTTTCTATTTTTCGGGTTGATTACCATCCATTTTACGACCGACAAACAAAAGTTAAACCTAAGAAAAGTGTAAAGAAAATAAAAACTAGTATTACACCATTTGACATTTCCGAAATAGTAAAGGGTTTCCCTGAGCTATTTAGTGAAGGTATTGGTATGTCTAAGAATTTTAAAGCTAAAATTCATTTAAAACCTGATGCAAAGCCTGTGTACTGTCATGTAAGACCAGTTCCGTTAGCACTCAAAGAAAAGGTTAACCAAGATATTCGTAGGTTGGTTGGCCTTGGAATTCTAGAGCCTTTGGAGACCTCTCAGTGGTCTACTCCCATCGTCATAGTTCATAAACCGGATGGTCAAATCCGGGTGATAGGTGATTACAAGACCACCGTGAACCCCCAACTGGAAGTTGACTGCTATCCAGTCCCCACGGCCACAGAATTATTTAGTGAATTAGGAGGCAGTGACACTTTTTCCCTTATCGACCTTAAGGATGCTTTTCTGCAGATAGAACTCGATAAAGAGTCACAAGAAGCTTTAACAATAAATACACCCCTGGGTTTGTTTAGACGGCTTCGCGTACCCCTGGGCCTAGCGTCCAGCCCTGGAATTTTCCAGAGGGTAATGACTCAAGTCACCAGTAAAATCCCCAAATGTCTCCCGTTTTACGATGACATCCTGGTGAGCGGGAAGGGGGTTGAACATGACGAATCTTTAAACAAACTGTTAAATGGTTTATAAGACGCAAGAGCCAAACTTAAGATCGAGAAGTACAAACTGTCGCTGCCTGAATTAAAATATTTAGGCCACATGATACCACCCCTTACAGAGGGCCTGCATACACTCCCTGAGGTTATTGAAGCAGTCACAAACGCTCCTAACCCAACATGTATTCAAGAGCTACAGGACTTTTTGGGTTTTGTAAACCATTACTCAAAATATCTACCTAATCTCGCTCATATTCTGTCACCAGTTACACGTTTATTAAGCCCAAGTGTGAAGTGGGTTTGGGGGGCAGAATGTGACCGAGCCGTGAGTAAAGTAAAAGAATTATTTCTTAAATCTAAAGTTCTGGTTCATTACGAGCCGAAATTAAAGCTCAAACGCGTTTGTGACTGCTCACCTTACGGGGTCGGCGTGTGCCTCATGCATGTCATGAGAAACGGCGAATCTAAACCGATAGCTTTCGCTTCACGTAAGCTAACTCAAGCAGAAATGGGCTACTCGCATTTTGATCGAGAAGCTCTCAGTGTGGCTTGAGGAGTGAAGCGGTTTCACGAATACGTTTACAGTCAGCGATTCATACTACAGTCTGACCAAAAGGCCCTAGTATGGATTTTTCTCCCTAAAAAAGGAATACCGCAAATGGCAGCAGCCAGGGTTCAGCATTGGGCAGTGATTCTTAATGCGTTCGACTATGAATTTGAACATATTCCCGGAAAACTTAACAGCTGACGCGTTATCTCGACTTCCACTACCAAATACCTAGGAGTTCGAAAAAGCTGAACTGAAAAAGCTGAAAAAGCTGAACAGAAACTGTTTCAAATCGACCAGTTTTAAACGAGACACTAGTTCTCGAAACCAAACGTGATAAAATTCTTTCCAAAGTCTATCGCTACGTGAACCATGGCTGGCCTGAAAAATAATTGCCGATAACTGGGTAGCTGGTTCGAATCCGGGTCATGCCACTCCGTCGAAACGTAAGTGCATAAAGGTGGCTTACTGAACTACGTTATTTCTAGTGTATGTTTTTCGCTGTTGGCTTGTTTCCGATTTTCCTCAGTATTATTTCCAGCGATTTGTATCTATTTATTTCTCCTTTATTGAGCCGTTTGAGTGTATGATTTGCCTTCCCTCTCCATTGTCTTTGGCCGAATGACTTTCGGTCATATGGAGGCCTGGTCACGGTTGTGACCTTAATAACGGGTCCAGTGAGTTATCTTTACGCCAGTTGAGGATGTGGCCATAGCGACTAAGGCAAGTGATCTGGGGGCGAACTGGGTAGCTGGTTCGAATCCAGGTCATGCCACTCCGACGAAACGTAAGTGCATAAAGGTGGCTTACTGAACTACGTTATTTCTAGTGTATGTTTTTCGCTGTTGGCTTGTTTCCGATTTTCCTTAGTATTATTTCCAGCGATTTGTATCTATTTATTCCTAACAAAATACAACATCTGCAACCTGTCTTTTGGATGCCAGATGTCCCACAGCAATGCTGTAGCGTTTTAGCTGCAGTTTTACTGTTTGCTGCTAAAAAGAAATCTAACCAAAAATGGCTGCGTGGAATAACAACATAAAATTCTAATTGGATTTTCTAAAACAAATTTTGCTCCTGAAATCAAGATAAAAATTTAAAACTGGCAACTTTTCCGTCAATTTAGTAATGTTTAATTTTTTTCTTTAAAATGTACGTCTTGAGTTCTTTTATTTTGTAACCAGCTTTCAAAAAAGTGTTCAGTTTTTTTTCGAAAGCGAAAAACTTATGTACCTTTCTTTAAAAATAAACAGCGAACTAAAAAAATATCTTGCCTTCGTAACCATGATATTATTTTCAGCTAGGCTTAGATTATTTTTTTTCTGTTTTCTTTTTTCTCGTTCTCTGTGTTGTGGCGTCATCATTTGTGGCTCCACAATGGCTACCTTCAATTTAGCGTCAAAATGTTAGCCCTACCCAGTTTACCCTAATTCACCTATCAATTGTATATAATATTATTATATCACGTGACTTCCTGTAGTAACAGTAGTTATACCACCCCTTACAGGAAGTAAAGTGTCTTTTCAGCTGTAGCCTACACACTGGTTAGTCTGTGTCTTTCTTTACCATTGGTGCCCACGCTGGGCTCAGGTGTGTCCATGCCAAGGACATTACATTACGGATTTGTTTCCCGGCCGGGATATCGTGGCCATGGTTTTTTGCAACTTTCGCAGAATCCCTGCTTATCTACGCTGGTAATTCCCCTATTTTTTATTATGGTTTCGTTCCCGTTTGGTTTGCCTTCGTTTTCTTTCAGTTTGTCTTCATTATGTTTCAAATTGCTTTCGTTTCTTTTTACTTGGGTTTCGTTTCTGTAATTTTGCTTTCGTTTATTTTCATTTTGCTGTAATCGTGGCCCGTCCATCCTATTACGTTCGGTAATCGTCGGCCAACTTCCATGATGCGCTGTTCAGAAAACTTACTTACACCATGGAGTGTTCAGATGGCGCTACTAGTAAATGTTGGCGCAGAATGCTGGTGATTTACTATGTGAATTTGTTGGAAAAACACTGCCGTTTGAAAACGAATACCGACGAAATTACAGTAGATAAAAAATTAAATAAGAAATAAATTCAAGTAGAAAGAAAGGCTAGAACCTTTATCCCATGAAATATGTTTAATTAATAGTAAAAACGAACATCGTCACATGTTTGTCGTTCTGTTGCTGCACAGCTCTGTTGACATGGCCGACGTCCGTCATGCCGCCAAGCAGATCTATCACAAACAGTACCTTCCTAAACCACCGAACAGAGCGCACCACTTTTACAGACAGATTGGAAGATATAAAATGTGTCGACCAATAAGCGCAGAGCTTTTTGAGGGCGCAAGCGGCAGATGTTAAGTGGAAGCTACCACCATCAGGACAGTTGTTTTTTTGCCCATGAGGGATGAAACCGGAGTTCCTCCGGGAAACAACCAGAGAAAAACTCGTACATGTACACTTCCCTTCACCGGGACCGAACCCGGGTCTGTAGGAAGCCAGAGATGTACAGCTGGGACCAAGACGCCTATCCCCAGTGCTCGCTGCTGCCCATGCACCAAACTTGACGTCGCGCGTGCGCAGTGATGTTGCATCAGCCGTTCAGTACCTTCCTAAACTACAATCACAGCTTAACAAGCTCAGCTACGTAGCTTTGATAGGGTCGGTCCACTTAAACTTGAACTTGAACTTGAATCTACACCAACAGGAAGCTTAACAGCTTTTGGCGTTGGGAAGGAGTTTACCAGTTCTTGTAGTGGTACGGGTCTAAGACACCAGGCAAGTAGGCGTCTAGGCGTTTTTTGAAGCATAGGACAGAAGGTGCCTGTACAACATCAGCAGGGAGTCTGTTCCATAGGGAATAAACCCGGAATGGTAGGGAGAGTTGGCTCACCCGCGAGTTACATCGCCTTTGGAAAAGCTTTTTCCCGTTGTTCCTGGTGGGTTGGCCCTCACTGAGTGTGAACCAGGTTGCTGCGATGTTGCTTGAATCACGTAAGCACTTATAGGTAAAGATTAAGTTCCCTCTTGATCTCCTGTGAAGCAGAGTTGGTAGTAGTAATACCTTCAGGCGCTCTGTGTAAGGTAAGTTGTGGAGTCCGTTGACGACTTTGGTAGCACGTCGTTGTACCCTTTCGATTTTGTCTCCATCACCCTCATATTTAATCCACCAGGCTTGGTTGCCGTATTCTAGAGTAGTACGTACAAGTGCGCAGTAGAGCCGGAGGAAGGTTATTCTATCGAGGAACTGGAAATTTCTTTTAATGATTCCCAGTGCCTTGTATGCTTTGGAGACCACGTAGTTGATGTACGTTGAGAATGAGAGCTGGGAGTCAACGATGATCCCTAGGTCTTTTTGGCTGTTGCTTATTGCGATGGGGGGAGCACTTGGTGACACGGATAAGTTGATTATGTGATCGGAACCAAATGGGACAATGGCACACTCGGCTGCATTCAGAGACATTTTCATCCTGTTAACCCAGCTTGCGAAATTGTGGATGTCGTTTTGCAAAAGGTTCATTTGGTCATGGTTGGTAACTGCCGAGAAAATGTTAGTGTCATCGAGGAAAACACAGTGGTCGCTTTTCACTACTTCATATACATCATTGATAAAAATAATGAAAAGTAATGGGCCAAAGACTGATCCTTGAATGGTTCCGCTCTCTACCTTCTGGGACGAGGAAATAAAGCCATCAATGCCGGTGCATTGCTGTCTTCCTGTTCAGAAGTCTGCAATCCACTGGATGGTTTTGCGACTTTATCGATCAGTAGGTCATGAGGAATAGTATCAAAAGCCTTGGCTAGGCCAAAGTAGGCTGCTGCAACTGGGAGATGCTCATCGACCCAATCCGTGACTCGGTCAAGAAAATGCACAAGGTTGTGTACAGTAGAATAACCCGGCAATCCACCATACTGGTTAAGGTGAAGGAGCTTCTTATTAAGCAGGTGATCATGTATATGTTTGCAAAGGATTTTTTTCCAGTCCTTTGCAGAGGATACTGGTCAGGCTGATTGGGCGGTAGTTTGCAGGGTTGCTTCTGGAGCCGGATTTATGTATAGGAGTGATGAAGGCCTGTTTCCAACCAGATGGTAGTTTGCCTTCACTGATGGACTTCTGAAAAATTAAAAGAACTGGAATTTTGATGATGTCTTCGGGCTCTTTAAGGATCAGAGGAGGAAACCCATCTGGTCCTGGTGCTGAATGAATCTTGAGGCTTTGAAAGAAGTTGTTGATGTCATTTTCACTGATAATAATGTCATTTAAACTGGGTAAGTCGTCTGGCGGTGTTGGAAGGGTGAAGGGAATTGGGTTCGTGGTGTAGACGGATATGAAATAAGAATTCATCAGCTCGGCTTTAAGTTTCGAGTCGCTGACAATTTTGGTGGGTCCTTGTAAATCCCCGACGGGGCACGACTGTTTCCTGGATCGGTTAACGAAGGACCAGAACTGTTTCGGGCTGTGTTTGCAGCATCCGCAATTTTTCTTTGGTAAGTTGCCCTGGCTGACCTTAAGGCCTTTGTAGTTTGGTAACGGGCTACGTTGTAGTTATCACGGTCGTCCCCATTTCCAGAGCGCTTGAAGTGGTCCCAAAGAGTGCGCTTGTTGTTGATAGCAATCTTGATATCTTTGTTTACCCATGGGTTGGCTTGGCGGAGATCATGGTGCATTCTTGCGAAGTTACCTTTTTTGTAGTTTAGCTTGGGTGGTGCAGTTAGGCGCTTGGTGGGGGTTGACTGCATAAAAATGTTGACCCAGCAATGGTCGCTGTGACCCAGAAAATCTCTAACAGTGACATGGTGTGTGGGGTTGTCAGTTTCTGTAGTCAGGACGAGGTCAAGCAGTCTTGGAGTTTGATTACCTCTGTATCTGGTGGGTTCTTGGGCAAGTTGATCTAAGTTACGGCTGGTGAAAAAAATCAAGAAATGCTAGCTCCATGGATGAGTTGGAGGTGCCAGTCCCATTCTCCCATTTAGTCTGAGGCAAATTGAAGTCTCCAACAATCACAATGTTGGTGGAAGTAGTGTCAGTCAGAGTTTTTAAGGCTTGAATGAGATTCCTGTTGTTTAGGTCAGTGCTGCTTGGGGAACATGGCCGTTTTTAGGCCATTTTTAACCCTCCCTCCCCCCTGCATGGTGATCTGTGGTCAGATCTTGGACCCCCCCCCCCCAAAGAAACCACGTGTCTCATAGGCATCCCCCCACTCCCTGTACTTAAAAAAATAACACATTAATGTGTTTTTGACAAAATGCGGTTCATATAAAATTTGTTATTGTGCTGTACCAAACTTGGTGAATTGATAGTGTTCGACGTAAGAAACCAACGATAGATACCCCATACTCTACTTTTGATTTTGATAAACGTAGCTGTTTGATTCGTAGTGTGAAATATTTTCACCAAATTGTTTGGCGACCTGGTATGTAACGACCGCTAGACTAATCGTCATCTAAAATTTGTAACTGAGATGGAAAGTAGAATATTGTGTGATAAATTATGCTAATTGCAGAATTATGCATCAGGAATTAAAATATAAAGCCCTATATCAATCATAGTTACTAATTATGATCAATATTTATATTATTAAAGAATACATCACTCCACACCAGGAAGCCAGCATTTAATTAGAGAGAAAGAAGGAAGTAAACCCAATTCAAGGAAGTGCCCTCATTTCTATCTGGATCAAGAACAACGTCATTGAGGCCAAAGCTGTAAGGAACAAAGCATGGGTACCAAGGTAGAACAGTCTTAGCTCTTACTTCCTCAAACCTAGAAACCTAGATCTAAGTAAACCAGGTTAGAGTATTTTGAACTCAGATGGCAAGGAAGCTGCTTGTGTTCTTCAGGTGGTCACACCCAGTCATAAACCTAGTAACCTGACCTAGCGTACTATGGAAGAGTGTCAGGAGGCCAAATGGTGCAATAGCTACCCATATAAAATAATAATAAACACGCTGTCACAGTTTATCTTCAGTTGAACTTCCTGCACACTGTGAGACCTGGTCTGACGACTGGTGGTGTACACGCCCAGTCAGGTTGAGAGAACACAAGCCAGCATCCAAGCCATCATATCTAAGCTAAGTAACAATATTCAATATTAAGGTATCCTGGCAAAGACCAGAGTAGTAACTCTCAGCACAATAGCCTATATAACTAAAACGAATTAAGGTATTCCAAAGTTAGCCTACGATAGCTAGACTGGTTATTCGCGTACCCTTGCTTAGAAACCCAGGCCGTATTCAAATACTGTGAAGTCTACCTTGTGCCTTGAATCACTTAAATATTATATAACTGGAATGTAAGAAGGAATGTCTAGGGGATATTAAAATCCTGTGTTTACCCATGCTTCTCTCTACGCTCTCATTATTTTCGGCCATCTTAGTGTTTATTATATTGCATACATTTTAAGTTATCCTGACAATAATCCGGCTTACCCAGCCTAGTAAATCGGATTACAATTGTAACCTAATGTGTTTATTACATATGCCATTGAATTGTCCCAGTGAGGCACTCGACGTTAGCCGCACTCTATTTAAATTAATTTAGTACGAGTCAAGGAAAGACAGTCTTACGTTGTTGATTTCTATGACAAGCTGCGGTGTCTTTCACCACTACGCGGGAAATGCAGTTTGGTTGACTAGCTGGGGCCAAGGCGTTAAAATCGATGGGTCGTTGTACGAACAATATAAGAACAATGTAAGGCTGAGTGAGATGGTATGCAAATATAGACCCCTAAACCGTCGCCGTTAGCCGCCGTAGCCGAATTTATATCATAAGCCGAATCTTGCCCGGAAAAAAATTCGGCTAGCCGTAAGCCGGCCACCGGAAAAAAATACGGCTTAAGCCGAATCCAGCAAGCTGCTTTATGTTTCAATGTAGAATGATTCGCTTCGCCATCGCACTCTCAAGACCAGTGGTTGTCTAAAATATGGAAATCAATCACGAAAAACTCGAATTTTGTGAGCTTGTTAATTGTTTGTAAAGCCAACGATATGTTCGGAACAGAAGTTATATGAATGCTTAAAGTGGCACTATCACCGATTGAAATGCGAACGAAAATACCGTGGCGCCATCTAGCGACATTGATATTGTTAACCTTTATAGCTTGCTCGCAGGTGCACGAGGATGAACCAAATTTTCACTCAATAATTAAGGATGTCGTGGCTTGTTTGATTCGTTAAAAGAAATGCCGTTATGCATTCCTTCACTTTGTGCAAGCAAGCGCTAGATAGTACTACACAGCGCTAGATGTTGTCAGAATTCGTCTGCTTTCAATCGGTGATAGTGCCACTTTAACTCAGAATTGCAGCCTTACAAGCAGCGCTGAGCAATATATAGTTTGGTCTTTTATCATACGCATCGACAGGTGACTTCACCGTCAATCACTCTTGAATGATTTCAAAATGCGACTGTCGACAGAACGCACTGTTGTTTTGTGGAGTTGGTGGTGGTGCCGTAGAATGACGTGAGGGTCTTATATTGTTCTGACAATAAAGTCAGCAATAGGGCTGACAAAACAAACAATTAACCAGAATGTTAGCATAAACTTGTCTTGCCAGTATGTCTTGAAATAAATTTGCTAGTTGTGAGTAAAGTATACTGTTTTAAGCAAAATCTAGACAGTAATGCAAAACGAGACGACAATACTTTCACAGCTGGAGACTGCACTATAATCAAGCTAGGATGCAGTTAAACTATTATACTACTGTAGTTCCATCATCAGGCATACAAGCAACAATGTAAGTTTTTTTTAGCCTAAGCTTAGCCGAATCTCGGCTGAATAATCGTACAGCCGTGTCTCGGCCAGAAAAATATCCGGCTGGCCGAATCTAGCTACGGTAAATGCACCAATCCATTGGAGATAGCCTAATGGCTTTCCCTTCAGTCAATGCAGTAGCCACGTGGTTTATTTGGATACCCCCTCCCCCCATTGTGGTAACTTGTGACCGAAGCCGACACAGGGGCCTGGCAGCCTATGTTATTTCTCGCTCGCCGGCATGTAACTTTGAAGGGTCACGTGATCAACGCATACCGTGGCAGAAGCGACGATCGGCGAGCGAAGGAATACAGTAAAAATTTGATTTGTCCAGTTAACCTACAGCATTACAAAGCTTTATGACTTTAGCTGGCAATTTACAATCGCACTAATTTCATGTACACAACGATCTGCATAAATACAACTTATTTATTTGGCAGAAGATCATATAAAATTAATAGTTTTGAACATTTAAAAAACATGTTGTATCTTATTGCGCTGTAAATTCCAGTAAAAGCATAACAAAAAGGGGGGAAAAAAGCAAGATGCACTAACACTGCATTAGTAATTCGACGTGTCGTATGGTAGAATAAAAAATATCTGTAATTGACGTATGAAGTTGGAACGGCAGACATACCAACAGGACACTACTAAAAAATCTAAATGCATGGTGGACTGAAGAATATCTACTATATTGCACATTATGTCAAAAAAAATTGTCTCGTAACTTTTGCTACTACGACACGGCAAATGAGCCAGAATTTTGTGTGCGACGATGCAATCACTGACCAAATAAGTTTTCATCGAACGCTGATATTGGTTTTCTTACAAAAAAACAAACTGAAAGCTTCGTTGTTTTTACAGTTTCCCGTACCCGTTGTTCTTATTCATCAGACTTTTACATTTTTAAAATCTTCGAACACCATATTTCATAAATTCAGCAGGTAATTTGGTGGGGGTTGGGGGGAGTAGGAGAAATCATATTGCGCTGAGGGTACGTGAGGTTGACTACTTCAAATTTATTTTCACTTTTTAGGTATATTAACAAAAGTTAAAATATTCACACGAAAATTGTGACTAAGTCCACATTGAATATAACACTGCAATTTTATGTGGCCAATTTTTGTTAGGCTACTCAATACAAAGTACTTCTTTTACTAGCGTTTTATAATAATCTTTATTATTATTATTTGTAATTTTAAATCTATGGTTAAAACTAATGTCGAACCAATAAAACTTAGGTGAGTCTTCCTGTTACGGATTTAAATAAAATCTGAAGTCAGAGGCTATTAGGTATATCCCGCCCTTTAAACAGTCTGCCACTGTGAAAACAGGACATGATTCGCTTTGCTCACTCGTTCAATAGGAAACAACACCACAAATACGCGTCATAAAGTACTGTAATATATCGCACCCGAAAAGCAGCAAGAGTGGCGCAGTAATTAACAGCAAAAGTCTTATACGAGCATCGCATTCATTGTACCGTCCAGATTCAATCATAGAAATTTGGTGTACCATCCCGATCACCACAAAGGTAAGTGATAACTCACTTTGTGTTGTTCTGCGCCATAAGACAGGAGCCATCTCGAAGGTACACAATAACCTCTAACCGACCGCAATGTTGAAGAGCTGACTTGCCGAAATGGGCAGTTACACGCTGCAATTTTTCGTATGATTGGCGTTGAGCGCACACCTTTACGCTGAGGAAGCGCTGACGTCAGCCACTGATCGTGTACTATTTGACGACGGTTTTTCGCTCAGAGACCTTTCTAGAGGTTAGCGAACTAAAACCGCCCTAACTAAATTAACTAGAGCATAATACCTTGTGTACTGGCGCACTGCAAGTCACCCACCCGTATACTTGAATTTCGTCGATCAGAATTGAACAAATGTGTCTGGTTTTTGAGGAGATGTCGCTGATGTAAATCGGCTACTCCCGTTTTTTGGCCACAACGGCATTAATTCGACGTGTGACACGTCGACTTAAAAAATGGGGGAGGGGGGGTCCATGGGGTTGGAGGCCGGGAAGGGAGTTCGAAGTTACCAAAAAGCGTCAACAAATCATTCTGTAGACCTTTAAGTCAGGTACACAGTCAGTATCTTTTTAAGTCTACATACTGTGCGCACGTTTGAACGCTTGTTTAGTGTACAAAACGATGTTTTGATTCAG
>JAHWFP010035089.1:0-25042 GCA_023313725.1 Lithobius niger | reverse complement strand
GCATAAAAATAAAACGGTAAATGGTCTACAACGAAATTCGTACAATGGAAAATGGTCTAACATCCGTGCTTCGCTCGCGCTGCCGTGCTCGCTGCGACTACACATATAATATCAGAAACTGCAGCCATATTATTGGGGGCGTCGGACGAAAGTCTAACTGGAAAATCGTATAATAGGATAATTGTATAATATCTGCCAAAATAAAAAATCTGGAAGATCATCTAAACGGGATAATCACATAGTGGATAATTTCACATTAATAAAGCAACTCAAACCGAAACTACGCATTAATAAAAGCCACTGACTGTTAGGGCGCATTTACGCAACCAACTCGCCTTTGCATTCTCGCAGCTAGAACTCAATCGCGATGGCAAAGGTGACATTGCCATGGTAACAACGCTAAATGGGTTAGCTAAATTCAACATCGTTTGAGCAAATACTTGCAGTCTTATAATCCGTGCCAATAATATAAAGAATTCCTCATGACGAAACAATTTTCCCAAGCGCTTCTGAACTCACTTTATTTGCTGTTTTCGTTGCGAGGCGGCAGACATAAAACCGCCGCCATGTTGGAATTTGAGGTGATTTGTAGCTTCTAGCTGCGAGAATGCAAAAGCGAGTGGTTGCGTAAACGTGTCCTAATCCTCGTAAATTTTAACACTAAAATTACGTTCACTTATTTCCTGCTTTTCTTTTGCGAAAATTAAACTTCGTGAAAAATACTCCCAAGCGCCCCTGCAGTAAATTATCAGATAACAATGTGAAGGGCGTGCGGGACGATATCGCAGTAACTCTACCGCTGAAGATAATAATAATATAGTCCTATAGTCTCTTGTTGTTGCCGTTCACTTGCGCATGCGCGCACAGAACAAGTTGGCCTGGCCTTGCTTTTATTTATTTTTTTCTTTAAAAGGATAGAAAAAAAATAGGGAGAACCGATTTTATCTCTGACAATAGCTCTTCTTGATAAGATACTGCGGTACGGCCTGAAAAGGTTTGGAAAGATAACAGCAGTCTGTAACCGCCTTTTGTGGAGGCTTTCGTAGAAGGCATAAAAAAATACAGTAACACAGTAAATTACTGGAAAGTCATACATCAAAGAAGGACGTAAACGTTTACGTACAGCCAAAAACAGAAAGGGGGAAATCTGGGGGAAATTTTCAATACTTGTTAATTCGGTGTCAAACAGTACCATCGTCAGACGTAGAATTAAAACGTTTTAAGAAGTAGCAAGGAAAACACTTGTTAAAAAGACGAACTCACATGGAGGCCGCCATCTTGTTAAAGCTGCGCGACGTTGAATTCCCGACTCAGGACGGCACGTGAACGTTTTGTCTCATTATTGCTGCTCGCTTGTCATCTTCATCAGTTCACATTGTAGGCTGCAACGGGCTCATTGTTTGCTATAATAATTTACGGCTAAATTGTTGTTTTTTTTTTAAATTCAGTTTTTATAGGATTTATTCCTTTCGTTGGCACTACCACGATTGGATTTTTCCCGGGTTTGGCCTCCCTCTTACTAATTTTGTTTTTTTGTTTATACTTAGGTTCGAAGTTGGGCTAATTCATCTACAGCAGCATTAGTTTGGTTCAGAAGACGTTAGCTCCAAAAATTATGTTTAAAAATAGCATTAAACGAAGAAACACAATGGAACACACATTGTGAACAGCTGCTCACTTGTAATTTTTAGCTGTTCACAATGTGAAACACAATGGAGCCAACATTGTGAACAGCTAAAAATTACAAGTGAGCATCCGTTGACTTCGTTGTATTTCTTCGTTTAATGCTAATTTTTACCACTAATTTCGTTATTCAACAACTAATTTTCCGATTAATCAAAGACGAGCCAAACGTTCATTTTCTTTTATTGAATCGAAGTCCACTGACTTCCTAAAAATAATTTCTTTTTTTTTTTTCAAATTCAACTTCTTCTTTTTAACATCTAGCCAACCAACCAACACGCAGTTATAATACAAACGCCGACTTAAAAAAAAAAAAAAAAACAATAATAATAAATGAACAGTACTATAATTACAACTGAGGCAGATTTTGGCTACCTAATTCTAAGTCGCCAAGTTACGATTCAGCCACGGAGTCATCATTAAAAGATACGGATCCACCCTTCTTAAAAAAAAAATAAAAAAAAAATAAATAAATAAAAAATAAACCTGTCAAAATTCGTAACGTGATCTGCGCATATAAAAGAGAATTCCTCCCCTCCCCATCCCTCACCTTCCCCAGCCAACTCGAGTCTTTCATTATTAAAAACCTTACAGGAAAAAAAAAAAAGAAATTCGTCGATGGCTCCTACGAACTACCGTAGCCTATTACTCTCGCCTTTAGGGCAACAACAGAGATACTATAGCTGACGCCAAGTCGTTTATTTCCTTTATTTTTCTACGGTAGCCTAGATGAGCCCAAGTTCATGACTCGGGAAAGCGTTAACTGCTTTTCGCCAACCTTGAAAGCCGAAGGATACAAGGATTATAATAATTAAGAGCGGCCAACGTTTGGTTTGCCCGCAGTGAGTGTGAATTCGTTGCGATTATACCGGTAGGAGAGTGTTGACCAATTAAAAAGTTGTTCTGTACACATTACCTGCTTATAAAGACGAATACCGTGGTAACGGAATGTTTTACAACGAAAGAGTTGAATGGTCTTCGCTTCTCAACTGCACAGCACAGAGACTGTCAGTTTCCAGCGTAAACGCAAAAATAAATGTGCCTAATTTGTTCTCAGGGGCGTCCGCCCTTAGGGGCAGTTGGGGAACGTGCTCCCCCCCTTTTTTTTGTGCCTTTTTTGCCCTTTTGGTAGATATAATTACGAAGAAAACCCGTTCGTTAAATCAAAGGCGTTTCGAGGATCGTAGTAGTTACTGATTCGAGGGTTGGAAAAACAGTAGCTGCCTTTTTTTGCCCCCTCCCCTTCCGATAGTCTGCCTACGCCACTGTTTGTTTCAAATTATGAAGAAAAGCCATTAAAACAATTAAAACAGAGGGTAAATGAAGCAAGCAATCTGCATTATAGACTGGCCTTGTGACGATACACAATACACTAGTCTGAGAAAGAAAGAAAGAAAGACAACTACCCCGACTGGGGCTCGAACCCGGGACTTCCCGTTTACTAGCCGGGCGCTCTAACCACTGCGTTACCGGGGCGGGTACCGGCTACAGGCTCCAGCCGAGCTAAGTAGATGTTCAATCTTTCTCAGTGGTGACCTAAACATCACAAACAAACATACAAGGAGGGAAAACAACTTTGCTGCTTGGCCTCCAAATGTGGAGGCCAAGAAGCAAAGAGTTACTTTTCCTCCTTGTTTGTGATCTTTAGGTCACCACTGAGAAAGATTGAACATCTACTAAGCTTGGCTGGAGCCTGTAGCCAGTACCTGCCCCGGTAGCGCAGTGGTTAGAGTGCCTGGCTAGTAAACGGGATGTTCTGGGTTCGAGTCCCAGTCGGGGCAGTAGTTTTTTTTTTAAATCTTTCTCAGATTAGTGTATCGTATTCTCACAAGGCCAGTCTTTAATGCAGACTGAGTGCTTCATTTACCATTTACCTTGTGATTTCTTTCTTTATTTAAAAGAGAGGCGTTTCGAGGATCGTAGTACTGATTCGATGGCTGGAAAACCATTTTTTACCCCCCCCCCCCTTGAAAATCTGCCATCGTCACTGTTTGTTACAAATCATGAAGAAAATGGTACAGATTGTGGAGAAAAACCATTAAAACAAAGACAAAGAAACTATTAAAACAAAGACAAAGAAACCATTAAAACAAAGGAAAACCATTAAACCAAAGAACATTTTGAGGATCGAAAATTTGAGAATAGAGACAATTTTTTACCATAAAGAGAAAATTTGTAAATATTTGTTAATTTAAAAAAGTTAGGCTACCCGAGATGTGGAGAAAATGCAATAAAAGTTCGGTTCTGGCTGAAATGTGGCTTCGAACACAATGAACATTTAAAACAAAAACTTTAATTTTTGGCTAGCTGTTATAACTTTAGTGCGCTTTTTCGAAACGTCTTATTTTATTTATGTTAATATTATTCACTTATTATTATTAATTTCTTTTATAAATTAGTTAGGGACTTTTGAAATGCATGGGCTTCATTTTTACATATTTTTAGCACAATTGGCTATTTTTACACATTTTCAGCACATTTGGCCACTTTAAATATTTTAAGCACATTGGGCTGCATTTTTACATATTTTAGCATATCTGGCTATTTTAAAACAATTTTAGCCCATTTGGCTGCATTTTAAAAACATTGTTAGGACATTTGGCTGCATTTTTTAAACAATTTAACACATTGGGTGCATTTTTACACGTTTAGCCTTTTTTTTGTAACATTGCGACAGATTTAATGACCTTAAAAATCTGTATCCAGACCATTGTTTCAATTTTCCGCGTTCACTATATTTTCTCTTATAAGCACAACTATAATACTAAAGCTTATTTTCGCCACAACATAAATTTCGAGGATATAAGCTTTTTCTTTCTTTGGATGAGTATTTTATATTATTGTGGTAACTGTATTTTTAGTGATAGTGATGTTTTCTCGTTTTTTTAAATTGCTTTAACAATAATGTACGTTTAGTTGTTGGTAGCACAAACAAATGATTTATATTTCGTGCTATCCGATTACTTGGCAATAGCAATTAGAAAAAAACCGCTGTTTGTCGCCTTCTCAAAATACCGTATCACTTTCAAAAAATTGTTCAAAATGTAGATTTATGCTGATGACCATTTCACGTTCCATACCAACATTTTCTTTTAAATTGGCTTCTCATAAATTCTGAATCTCTTCCAGAATTTAACCAAGTTACTTTTTGGCCTTATTCGCATAATTCCCATCTTAATCTATTATGCTAATTTATGAAGAGGACATTTCAATTCAAATATACGCCGTTGTCAAGAGTAACCACACTAAATAAACAAAAGCCTAGTTACATCTATTGACCCAGACTCCTTGTCATTTGCGTATTGTCAAAAGATACTGGGCGTTGCGTGCTGCGCGGATGAACGCTTGACGTTAACAGTCCGAGAGAAAATATAGCGCTCAGCCACGGTTAGCTGACCCTCAAGTTGTAGACTTACTGAGTCGTCTCTGCATATTTGCATAATAAACTTACGCTTAGTAAACTTACAAGTCTCTGCATAATGAAATCGATTATCCACATAATTAAATCCTTAACGACGTTTGTGTACGCACGGCAAGATGCGCATGCGCGAAAACTTGAAAACTGTGACAGGTTGGGTTTGGTGTGTGACTTTCAGACTTTATAATTCGTTAGGCAAGTATTTTACAATTTTTATTCGACGATCAATTAGCATAAATCTTTCCCGTTTTCATAGCATTTTATTTACGAAACTCCGATCGCAAGTAAATTAGCAATAAGCTATTCTAATTTCGAATGGGGTAGACAAACGGCACCCAGGCTGTCACATCCGGTTTGCTAATGCCACAGATTAGAAAATTAACTAAAAAAGTGGCATCTTACTTCTTCCAGTGTTACGCGGGGCCGTAGCGGTAGTTGCGGCTACTAACACCTCTGATAATGCTTTGCCTTCATGCTGCTTCGAAGGCAAAATCATTAGTAGATGTATTAGTAGCTGCAACTACCGCTGGCGCCCCGCGTAGAACTGGAAGAAGTAATATGCTACATCTAGTTAACTTTCTAATGTATGCTAATACGTTACGCGTTAGGCCTAAATGGATGCAAAGGCAAGATGTGACAGGGGACATAATGCATTTATTACACGTCTAAAAACGTGTGTTTAAAAAAAATTTAATCATAAATTAACTTTTTTAAGCGAGAGAAGCCATGGGTATACTTCCTTTTTAAAAGGTTTTGTTTCTGACATTGCCGCAGCAAAGAATTCACATTTACACGGTTTCTCACCAATATTAATTAGGCTTAATTTCATTTTAAAGTTCCTGAAAAGAAATTAACCATCCTTTGACATCTTCACCAAGAAATGGGTTTGAGATTGGCCAACTAAATTTAAGTAGTACAGAGTATCTCTTTCGCCTCTTGTCAGTCAAATAGAAGCCCGCTACCAAGCAAAACATACATTAAAAAAAAATAGTAATAAAAAAACGAAGTCCCAACGCACTCCATGAGTTTTGCAAGGGGGTGGGCGGAGGGGGGGGGACTCATGGTCTCACATAATGAGTTTAAGTGGCGGCTCCAAGCCAAAAGTTCGTTAAATATAACCCCACCACCGCGCAACGTACGCTGCTAGAGCCATTAAAGCTGGATCACAACATAATATGTGATCATACTGACGGGAAAGTTGTTGGCTTGCGACTGAATCTCGGCGGGTGACACACTAGCGTGTGTCTTAATTTGTTTCTGAGATAAATATTACGATTCAATTTGTCTTAGGTTATGAGGTGTTTATAAAGCCAAGGTACTGTCAAGGGCTTGTTTCACGCTTTTTATTTTTGTTTTTATTTGAAACAAGGAAGAAACATCCTCTTTTGCAGCCTCGGCCGTGTTTCCGCTTAATTAGATCTTGGACCTTGCCTGTCAATATCGAAAGACAATTTACTTAGAGGAGTCAAAGGAGATGACAAGGGCGCATGCGCGAAACCATGCGTATAACAGAAGCCAGAGGACAGGATCGTTAGAAAAATGAGGATGTTTTTGTTCTCCGCCAATTTGAATGAGAAAAATAAAAAAAATGGATGCCAAAACCAAATTTTGAGTGACGTCATCAATTTTTTTTGCGATGTTCGTTTTTGGAAGCTACGAGAATAAGGGGAAACGAGAAAACAGGGTTAAAACTGATGTCTGAACCCTTTCCGTTGATTGTGGATTTGCATGAGTTGCGCGTGACTGCCTGCAACATTCAGTGTCACTCGCATTAAGAAGACATGTTTAACGATGCAATGCGACTGATAGCATGGTTGTTCACATTTGTTCAATACTGTGGAATTGACTGTAAAGCCCGTAGCCCAGGATTTTTGCACGCTGTTTCCAATTTGCAGCTTTACTACAGAATCACTTTAAAAAAAATTAATTTCTTTGAGGCTTAAGTCAGCCGAAGCAACTTAATGCTCGTATGGCGGAACCGGATCAATTTTGAACATTACCAAACTTTTTTGAGAAAAAAGACGAAATATCTGGTAAAAGGAGGAGCCAACCCAGCGATTGAACCGGGAAACCTCCGACCATCGTAGGGTACGAAAAGATGTAATATATATTGAGTCTGTACAAAGAACTTTTACTAAATGCATCCCAGGTCTGTATTATTTGACATATGGTAGGCGTTTTGAGTTGCTTAAACTTGAATCCCTGGAACTCCGGCGGCTCAGAGAGGACCTATACATTTGACATTTTCTATTATTCATAACTTAACGGCAATTAATGTGTCTGACTTCTTCACCATTCGTGGGAACTCTCGAACAAGGGGTCACCCTTGGAAGCTTGCTGTGGCCAAGTGCAACTTAAATTGCAGGAAATTTTTCTTTTGCAATCGCGTGGTCCGGCCGTGGAACTCACTTCCATTGTATGTTGTTTCAGCGCCCACTATTACTGTGTTCAAAATGAGATTATTTGATGTAAACCTTGATAAGTTTCTTTCTTGCGCGTTTAAATGAATGGTGTCAGTGGACCTTCGATGTCCCTTCTTTCTCCTGTCGGCAATTTGCTTGACAAATAAATATTATTATTATTGTCCAGAATTGGCCAAAATGGTTCTCATAGCAGCTGAAAGAACATGGCAGCCTCTCACGCTACCCTGGCCGGCAGTCCTGGCGGGGACTTTGCCAAGGTCCCCTTTCGACCAGAGCGGCCGCAGACCTCAACCACCCAGTCTGAGCTCTCTCTCACCGCTCAGCCAAGAGGACCACAAAATCCTTTAATTTTTCCTTAAAAGGACATGCATCCTCACTGTATTAGAGCCTCCTGCGCGAAATAGCTTTTGAAATATTCACATGGGTTGGAATGTGGCAAAATAGTGTCTGACGTGGGGGAAAATAGGAAAATGAATGCGTTTTGCAACATTTCACGAGTCTGAACTAATCTAATGTTGCAAAGCCGAGCCATACAGGAAAGCCAACTTGGAGGAATATACCTTTGAGCAACGAAGGGTGACGCTGTGTTGCAGAACACAACAGATGTACTGCGTTGCAGAACGATTTAATTTGCCACGCAGTTGCCGCTAGGATTTTTACAATTTTGCATCCTGCAAAACCACCCTAAATTCCTAGGTTGCATTAAGGTCAGGTCAGGTTGCATTAAGGTCAGGTGTCGTTTTTCTGGGATAACATCGCCCAAAATGGACCGATTTTCATTTTCAAGTAAGCCGTGAACCATTTTGCAGGTCATATGTAATCCCAACTCTGTTTAATAAGTTACCCATTGACCAGCTAAAACTTGGTAGGAATAATAAAATTAGAAAAGAGATAAAAAGATATTTTTTAAACAATTAAATGTACGTTATTTTGCTTTATATTCAAGCTGTGTGCTAGTTTAATTTTATTATTATTAGTATTCTTAGTTATTTTTAATGTTTTGCAGTTACCATATTTTTATATATATACCTGTGTGGTTTCTGTTTTGTTTTTGAAGCGATTTTTTATTTTTAAAATTTTTATATTGATCTTTTAACATATGCTGTAATAAGGTATTTGTTTTTTTTTTTTAGTGTGTGCGTACGTTGTAATTGATATTTTATGGATAGTAATTGTAAATTTGATATGTATCGGCTCTTCACAAGTTTCTCATTGAACTTAAAGCCGTTATTTGGTAATAAACTAATTATTATAATTTCAAGGTTTTTTTTTTTAAAGATTAACCTACTCGATCGATTTTGATTCTTTTCTAGAAATCTCACATACAGAAAAAGAATAAGAGAAAAAAAACGGGATTCGAACCCGTGAACCTCTGATGATGACAAAGCCAATGAGAATGTCCAGCGTAAAGCAAGACTCACTTTACGTGCGGCATAGTGACTACACCAACCGGTAACAAAAATAATTGCAAGCTTTTCACAATTTTTTTTGTTTAAACATCGAAAATTAGAGCCTAATATTTCAGTTCAGAATTGACGTTTGCATCCAGAAAATGGTAGTTACATTCATTAGAAATAAATAAAAAATAAATAAACTTAAAATGTTACCATAGATTACCATCAGATTACCTGTTAATAACAATCCAATTACCAAGATCACATGCTACGATTGTGTGGTGTAGTTTGGATGACCGAATTACTACAAGGCATACCTAGGGTTACTGTGTTACAACATGGAATACTTCGGATTACTGGATTAGTACACGGGTTACTGATTTTCTGCATGGAACACTTTAGATTACCGGATTACTTCCCGGGATACTTTGTCTTACTGGATTACTACATGGAAATAACAAGGCTGATTTTTATTTTTTCAGTTTCCAGCATATCGGATTACCGGGAAATACTGCGCATTACTGAATATTTAGATACGTCTGGAGTACTAGGATTACTCGATATTACCACGGAAGACTGCGGATAACTGCGGAAGACTGCGGAAATCGGAGGCCGGCTAAAAGGAATACTAAAAGGAAAACCACTTCTCCCCTCCTCGCGCCCGCATTAAAAATGCACTCTCCCATTCTACCTACAGCCAAACAGGAGCCAGGCATGAGTGGTCGAGCAATCTGACAAGTCTTCGGGAAAATGGCCCGGGAAATGAGACCGGCCCCGTGCATAGCACGGGCTTCCTCTAGTTATTAAATAAAAACCAAGCCGTGCTTGCTACATAATTTCTTTAAAAGTCTGTTTCTGAGCTTTTATACTTCACTACATTGATTAGCCCTCGCCGTGTGTGTGCAGAAAATTCACGTATCCACAAAATTTGTTTTTTTTTATCAAAATAATGTCGAAAAATTGGACATAACAAAGAATTCGACTTTGTATCCAGAAAAGAGGTTCCCATCTTCGCTTTTTTTTAACTTGGAAAATGGTCAACGGTTGTGAGTTTTTTTTTTATTGAATGGGCCACCGTGAGCAGACGACAGCAGACCTACTTTCAAAGACTGCGACCAAAGGGAAATTGTGGTGAATTCCGGTGTCTATCTTTGAAAATAAGTATATAACAATTCACCAACTTGCTGTATTGAACATTTCAGCTTCTTAGTAGCCTTGTTACCCTACTTAGATCCAGTCCGTAACGACAAACTGATACAGACTCGTCTAAGTCGAACAAATTGCCAGCTCAGTAACGAAGTATTCAATATTAGTCCTATTTGACTGCAATGCGACACAAAAGATGTTGAATATATGGTTTGGCTGAAGCGAGGTGTGTTGGCGTCGAAATATATATATAAATATTTTTTATTTTATGGTCGGTAACAACCATTTCAGACGTAATTTATTTCTTCTTTTAATTTGTTGAATCTTCTTCCTTGCTTTTGTGGCAGATAAAATTGCAAATACTTTGACGTTTCCCACACTTTATACCGCCCACAACACGAGTTATAGGACTGTGTGACGCCATTCGCAAAGTGTAGCAGTTCTCATGAGTAAAATTAAGAAGCAGAGTATCTACGTGTTGAGAGGGTACTTTATGTTAGTGTTGTTGAAAACTAGAGTCTAGCTAGTCGTTGCCGACAGCCCAAAATTGAAAAAAAATCGGCGTACGAATTTTTTTTCTGCGGCATATACCAGGATTGGCAAGTTTTTTGACATGCGAAAGGTTTTATCCGGTTTTTACCATGGTGTTTACCCGTCGTGCCAAAAGAAAGGACGACGGAACGAACCGACAGTAGGTGCTGAAACAACAGCAGCAGGAAGAGAGTTCCATGGTGTGACAACCCTAAACCATGCGCAATGGCTGTTTGCCGTGACGTCACCATGAGTTAGCCAATGACGAACGAGAACAACGGCTGTTTGGCCGTCTGATTGGACTAGCCCAGTCACGTGATAGGCACGTCACAGCAAACAGCCATGGCGTGTGGCATACTTGTAAAAATGTACCTGCGAACTTATAACCTGACCGCAAGTTTAACAAGTTTGTGGATATGGCCTCGAGTAGGCCTATATGTTATCGTGGAAAGCTGGAAAATGTGCGGATCTGTGGAAAGAATATCCCGTGTGAGTCTCAAGTTAAGAATAAGGAGGTTTCCTTTCAGATGACGTAATTCGAGTGAGTCGGGCTAGAGGCGCTGCCTGACTGGCCGTGCAGGTGCTACAAATTTCTGTAGCTCACCAAAGACTATGTGGAACGGCGTATGACAGATGTCACACGGTTAATGTCCGGTAAACAATGAGGAGACCAAACCTGGCAGGCATATTCAAGCATACGTCGGACATAGACTTTAAAATTCAAAATCCAAACAAACCAAACTTGGCAGTCGAACTTGATTTTTCTCAGAATCCCTTAAAACTATATATACTTGCCAACGTAGAATAAAAAGAAATTTAAAAAAGACAAAAAAAAAAGGCGGAACTACATGTGGTGCAGTCTAGTGGAGTGCCAGCATACCACTGCCGTAATCCCGTAATCTAATGTAAAGAAACAAATAAATTAGAAACATAGCTAACCTGTTTACTGGAAACATAGTTGACTAATTTTGTAAAGCTATTATGTCAGCCACAGTACGTTTTGCATCATTAGGAATTAAGTCTAAGTCATTCTTTTGAAATTGTTTCAATGAGCCATAAAATTAAAGGGACATAAATTCCAGTTGGCTTTCCTGTATAACTCAGTTTTGCAACATTAGTTCAAAAATATGTAAATGTTGCCAACACAGTCATTTTCTTGTTTTTTCTTCCGTGCGAGGTGATTTGGCGACATTAACTCTAACCTGTGTAAATGTTGCCAACACAGTCATTTTCTTGTTTTTTCTTCCGTGCGAGGTGATTTGGCGACATTAACTCTAACCTGTGCAAATGTTGCCAACACAGTCATTTTCTTGTTTTTTCTTCCGTGCGAGGTGATTTGGTGATATTAACTCTAACCTGTGTAAATGTTGCCAACTGCAGTCTCATCGGGTCGCACCGGAAGGATTTATGTCCTTTTAAGAGCTTTTGAAGTTTTTATTTTACGCTAATTAAAAGAATTCATTTATAGCTGTGATCTTTAACACTCTTCTATACTATAATGATTAAATTTGGGCAGTACAATATTGATTTTATTGGTTTTCGACACTTTTTGGTGGTTTTTCTACGATTTTCGGACGGTTTTTGACATGTCACGTCAAAAACTGGTTTTGAAAAACCCCCACCCCCGGGGGCGCCCCGCCCGACGCTCGCGGCTCGGTTTCCCACTCACTCACCCAAATGGTTACAAGCCAACCCCTAAAATCGCCTTTTTTTTTCAACACTTAACCTTTATAAAACACGAAATTTCCAGGCACTCATATCGTTACCGTACGTCTAGTCTACAGCCCAAAAATAAAACTAAAAAAAAAAATATTCCTGGAATTTGGGACTTATTGTTTAGTTCGGCTATTTCTAATTTTTTGAATCCCTTCAAAAAATCTTTGCATGATATAATATTAAAAAAAAAAAAAATTGACAAAGATGACGTCACAATGCGCCGCAAGCATCGAGCGGAGCGAAGGGGAGCTACCATTTCCGATTGGGGGAAGCCCCAAGTATGCTTTTGTTCATCTCTCTGTTTCAGCCTCGTGCACATAACGAGGTAATAGCGAAAGCTTACAGATTCAGGATGGAGAAGATGAATAAATAAGATTCGTTGATCTGAGTGATATTTAATCCCGACATTGTGATTTCCAAAAACCGAGGAAAATGAATATGAGGCATCCACTAATTACATTTTGTCCCCGTCAGGTCAGGGTTGGTTTACTTTCTTCCGTTCCGGTAGAAGAAAATGAAAAAAAGAACGGAAGCAACTGGAAGATTTGGTAGATATGGAAAAAAAACAATAAAACACTAAAAGAATGAGACCGAAGAAGTGAACAAACACAGTAAAAAAAGGCGTTTAAATAATCTTTGGTTTAGAGAATTCGAAGGACAGCTTACGCGTAACCAGTAAACCAAATCCTAGCATTAATAATCATTGTTAATCGACATAATTAAAATCATACGGCGTACGTGCGTGTTTGTACCTTAACTCCTCCGGAACCAGCAGCACCTATAAAGATGGGAGTAGGACCAAACGAAAGATAATTAAATTTCGCTTTTAATAGGCTTATTTTCATCGCTGTAACTTGATATTATCACCCTCAAATAAGCTAAAGAACCTGAAAAACTAACGTCAAAGTTTTTTTTTACCCGCATGATGTTTGTTCATGACGTCATGAGGTTCGTTCATGACGTCATAGTTTGTTCACGAAAAACTCCTCGAGCAAAGAGAGATGATCTGGAAAAGGATGCACAAAGACGGGAGTAGGACCAAATGGAAGAAAATGAAATTGCGCTTCAATTAGGCCTATTTTCATCGCTGTAACTTGATTTTATGACCCTCAAATATGAGAAAACCCCGGAAAAAATTGCGTCAAAGTTTTTTTTTTATCCTCATTTTTGTTCCTGACGTCATTGTTTGTTCATGCAAACCTCCTCGAGCGAAGCGAGACGGCGCCAACGGAGCGAGCGATTATTAATTAAGAATTCACTCAGCATTCTGTAACAAAACAAGTTTCGACTTAACCCTCACCAATGTAGGTCGCCACTCGCCAAATGGCGAGGGAAAAAGTAGCATTGGCAACTTGATTTATAGCCCTATTGGTCATAACGACGACTGATTAACAAACCCTGATGCACTAATTGTCATATCTAGGGAGCCGTACTAGCTAGAAACAAGCGGTTTTCGTCGTTGTGTACAGAACGTCGTTGTGTACAGAATTACAATGCCTATCACAACAAGCATTTAACATTGTTACTAGCCTGTTTACCTGATTGGCGAGTTAAATTATTGAAAACGATGTTTAAACATTAAGCAGCACATGCTAAAACTATTTTTACGTGGCGAGTAAATAATAGACAGTGGCGAGTATATATTAATATCTACTCGCCAAATGGCGAGTGCCACACAATTCACATGCGTGAAGGTTGGTTTCGATGCTGTATTGAAGCCTAATCGGTTTCTTAATTGTGAATGAAGAATGTAAGAAAATGATAAAAAAAAATGGGGAAAAAAACTCGTGCAAATTTAGTAGCGCCAATGACAAGTCGTCTAGTTAATTAAAGACGATTTTTTTTCTTCTGAAAGAAATGGAAGACAGGTATTTCTTCCGGACCGGAAAACACAGGAACAAAAGCACGGAAGAAATTTGCCAACCCTTGTCCCAGTCCAAGAATTCTAAGAAACTGGTTGTAAATTTTAGTCTCAGTAAACAAGAAATAAAAAATGTTAGGCAGACTTGTGGGTTTCTTCGAGTAGAAATAAAAAAAATAAAAAAACAATCCGCTAAAAATCATCGTTAACGAAATGACGTAACTGAATTTTAATTTCTTTCCGGTTTATCCTTTTATTCTGTTTTTTTTTCAATCATTCTTTCACAAATAGTATTTGTTCTGCACTGAAACAACAAATTATTTATGTGTCTTCAAATAGCAAGAATTCACCGGTTTGGTTTTTTTTTTTTAACAACTCATTTACGATTAAAAATTTTTACTTCCTGTATTTTGGCACCAGTCAAACTCTATACTTATTTTCTAAATTCGTTCTTTTACACCTTTAAGATGAAACCGCCAGTAAATTTATTTATATCCCCATCCCAACTGTCGTAAATTTACCCTCTTAACTCCTCCCTTAAGCTATATTTTTTTTCCGACTCGCATCAAAATAAGTTTGTTCCCCCAAGCTACGAAAGGGCTATTACCAAAGTTATAAATTTCACATAAAACTGAAGTTTCCTGTATTGTTGAACAATAAAAAAAAATTGGGAGGTCACTAAGCAATTAGTAGGTATAGGTTGCTACGGCACAGTAAAAGCGAATATCTTGTAGGCTACTGAGTAGGTCGGTTTAAGTCCAGGTGGGTAGGTAAGTTGGGTTTAAGTGATTGGCCAAGCGGGCCAAAATAAGTTAAAGCAGAATTCGAACCATTCACACGTATTACAGTTGGCCTTTTTTGAATATTAAACACAAAATGATCAATTCAATACGTACATTTTTTTTTAGCAGTTTTACTGATTATCTTGCACAATGCCTATTGCACACATTCTTGGTTTTTTTTTATTAACTCAGCAGATGTTAATTAATAATCACCAACAAATCTTGGATGTTTAAGCGGAAATTGTATAAGTGAAAATCGAAAAAAACGACGTTTCGGACACTAAGTCACTCGGGTAATCGTCTAACTGAAAAATCGTATAATCGGAAGAACGTATGCAGAACGTATGCGTAACAGTATAACGGAAAATCGTCTAACACGAAATTCGTATAATGGAAAATCGTCTAGTGTCCCTGCCTCGCTCGCGCTGCCGCACTCGCTTCGGCGGGACGTCGGACGAAAGTCTAACTGGAAAATCGTCTAATTGGATAATTGTCTAATATCTGCCTAAATAAAAAATTTGGAAAATCATCGAAATGGAGTATCGTATAATGGATAAACGTGTAATGGACCTGCGGTGAAATATACCTGCGGTTTCTGATGTTAAACTACACTTTCACTTTTTCATGAAAAGGGTTGTTCAACCTTGGAACTCCCTCCCTCAATCTGTTGTTTGCGCTCCTTCACTCAACGCTTAAAAATCACGCTATATGACGCTCTGGTTGCTTAACTTCTTTGGGTTTTTTTTTTTTGGGGGGGGGATGCTTCGTACACCGTCAATCTATTCTTATTTCTGTTTCTGTATAGCCGCAATGAGAGCAGTAGGGCGAGCGAGGTAGGGACATTACACGATTTTCCATTATACGAATTTTGTGTTAGATTATTTTCTGTTATACTGTATACGTTCTTCCAATTATGCGATTTTCCAGTTAGACGATTACCCCTCGCCCCGCTGTAGCTATACATATAACATCAGACACCGCAGCTGTATTATTATCCAGTTAGACGTTTATCAGTTATATTATTGTCCAGTTAGACGTTTATCAGTTATATTATTATCCAGTTAGACGTTTACCAGTTATATTATTGCCCAGTTAAACATTTATCAGTTATATTATTATCCAGTTAGACGTTTATCAGTTATATTGTTGTCCAGTTAGACGTTTATCCGTTATACGCTTAGGCCTATCCATTGTACGATATTCCGTTTCGTTGATTTTCAAGATATTTTATTTAGGCAGATATTAGACAATTATCGCATGCATTAGACGATTTTCCAATTAGACGTTGGTCCAACGTCCCCTGGCACTCCTTTATCAAGCATAAAATAAAGCCTGGTCAACATTAGCATTAACTCTGGTTTTTTTTTTTTAATCAACAGATAATGACGAATAATCAGCAACATGGATGTTTAAGCGGAAATTGTACACGTGAAACCCGAAAAGTAACGACGTTTCGGCGACTAAGTCTCTCCGTGGCAAGACTGCAGCAAATTAACGTCAAGAATCGTTAAACTAGTAGGCTTCAGCAGACTCGTGCTCATGTCGAGTATGGCATGCAACAATTTTAGGATTTCCTAGCAAAATTGTCCCTCTTCGTGCCGGGATAACCATAGCAGTTGAAAAGAACGTTAATTCTAGGCTATACAATTTCCATTTTTTACTCCTTATTTATTCTGCGTAATTTATCCTTTTGCCTTATACTCACATTAAAATTCGCCCAATGTAACCCTCCCCCATCCCTTACCTCCCTTTTTACAATAACAGGCACTAGTCTAAGTTCAAATGAAAATTAACCAGCTAGTAATGACTGGCTAAAAAAATTAATCTTATCTATCGCCATTAAGTTGCAAAAAATACTAAAAAAACACTATAGAACACTGTCAACATGCTTAAAAGTTTAAAACACTAACAATTCACTACTAAAAGTTCACTGCTGTGAGGGTAATAATGGAACTTGAGTGAGCCGTCTTTATGCCAGTGGAGGAGTGGGCACATCCATAAAGGAGTTTTCTCAGCCATCTGGTACACAATGGGTCGCCAGTTCGAATCCGGGTCATGCCACTCCGACGAAACGTAAGTGCATAAACGTGGGTTACTGTAGCCTGCTACGTTACTTTCTAGTGTATGATTTTCGCTGTTTCCTTTGCATAATTTACATTGATTTGTGTGCATTTCAGCAAGTGAAATTTCATGGAAAAAAGCCAAAGAACTTGTAAAGGGATATACCTCCCAGCGCCATTTTTCTCGATCCTCCACATCAAGTGTGGCCCCAAAGATTTATTTACTTACCGTTAGTCTTTCCCTTGCTAAAAATCCGTTTTAAAATGGATTTTCTGTTGAATAATTGTTAACTTTATTTACTGCGTCTCGCAGTATATGATGCTTTGCGCGCTTACAATAATCATGACGTTTCATCTCTGTGTGAGCATGTACTAATTTTCTAATAATCACCATGAGATGAAAAATCTAAAAGGCTAATGCGGTAAAAATTAAAATTAATTATTCCAATAGATCGCCGAAGCAAAATTATAAGACACTCGCATAGAAAATTACAAATTGTGATGTTAAAATACGAGAATCATTCCGGTTTATGACGACACAATCTTTAACTTGATGCTGTTTCGTGTACTATTCCCAAAGCCAACCGAGACAGCAACTACGTTCCTCGCTGCGAGGTACGCAGCTACCACCCCAGCCAAATAGTAAATGCGCGGATGGCGATCTTCGCGTGGCTGTTATAAGGCATGCAGAATGTCATAAGGCAGGCCGGGTGTACCTGTAAGGCCGAAGCTAGAATTCAGACACTGATGTTCGAATTCTTGGTTTGGGCTTAAATTCTTTGGGTTTTTCCCTAACGTTTTCCTTTATTGTTTGTTGTGCGAATGGTATAGGTTTTCCGTGAAGTAAAATTTTTTTTTTTTTAGCAAGTTACAGATTCTTTTATTGTTTTTAGTATTTTATTAGGACTTAAAAAGTCTATTAGGCTTTATATTTTACGTATCATAACGGAATACAGTACTTTCAGAAAAGTGGCTGCTTTTCAATTTTTATGTGTGACAACGCACATTTCAGCCTACTTAAAACATTCTTATTCGGCTTACACAAAATGACAAGGTTTAAATAAGCCGAAATGAGCTTATTTAATTATTTTACGCCCCAGATAGCTCTGATTGGGGCAACAGTTGCACCAATCAGAGTCGTCTCGGGAATAAAACTGTGCTAATAATAAAAAAAAATTTAAAAACAATAGCCTATTGTTGAAAAACGCAATTGTCAATAAATTAAGTATTGAGTATTTTGAGTAGGCTAGGTTTAGAAAGAGCTCATGGTGTGCTAGGCCATTAAGCTCTGTAAATAAAATTAAATTAAAATAAATTGATTTATTGTTTATTTGCTGAAGTGAAATGATTCAACAATTTTTTTTTTTTACTCCCATACTTTTTTTTTGGTTTCAGTTCACAGCTGCTGGTATGGTACTTTCATTTGAAAATGTATTTTTAAACCAAACAGTTATTTAATGCAACCAATTTAATATAAATATTATATTATTTTAATTTTATATAAATATTAAATACCAAAACTGTAAGTAGTTAATTCACGGAGGAGGGAAATAGCGATAAAATCAGCCATTTGCAGCGTCTTTAAATAATTTTTTGGCTTGGGCCTACTATATGACATTCCAGATATCAATAAATACGTTATCTTTTAATTCATTTAAAGATATCTGCAATGTTTTGAAGCTGTTAAGAAAAATTGCAATATTGTCAAATTTATAGATATCCTTAAAAGATTCACAGATATATTTACATTAATTAGAGATACCTGCAATTGCATTAAAGATATTTCTAATTCATTTCAATTTGCTGATATCTCTAAATCGCACATACTTGTAGATATCTGTAACTGAATCACTGATATATCTATAAATATGGAAAATTAAGGATATCTGCAGATTCTTTAATTCTATTGCAGATAAGTAACAACATACTGCCTTTAATTCAATTACAGGTATCTCTAATTCATTTAAAGATCTCTACAATTCCAAAATAAAACAGGTTGGCTTGCCATTCTACAACTATAGAAAGTTCATGCTGTTGGGCAACTTTATCATTCGACCACAGGAATAAAACTCCATTACGACTACACGCGCACGTATAGTATTGATTTTTCTATAGGCCTACGAATAGTATTCAATAATCACTTAAAACCGTTTAAGTCCCCTTTGGAGTCCACACAAAACGCCCATTATATTTTGCATATAAATTGTTTTGCGAACTGTAATCATGGCCACACTCTTTGACGGAAACCCAGTGAGAAAATTAATTTCGAAAGAGTTGGACAAAAAAAAAGACAACTTTCCGTTCTCAACGAAGCGTGAAAAATAACAAGCGTTAAAAAAGCCGGCTAATGGGAAACGGGCGCAAGTTATCAAGTGGCCTGTTATTATGACGTCACAAGCAAGTGGCCGCACATGTTTAAAAAACCTCGGCAATTATCACCTGTTAATTGATAATCACGAGTAATCCGTTTTGTAAATGGCAGTTGGACAAAGTCATTAGCTTGTTCGCAGGAAACCAATTGAACGCACACGAACTCGGTAATAATTAAAAACAACAAACACTTTTTTTTTTATTTTTTACTTAGGCTATCTTTCTTTCTAAGTGGAAAATTGGGGATAACAAACGGAGAAGTAATAAAATAGATTGATGGGTTTGAAATCAGATTTTCCTAACGCGCACGGTTCGTTTGTCTTCTATACTTCACCCAAACTCCGGGCCTTTTCGAGGTTTTTTCAAAGCTTAGAATTTTCACTTTTCCTTGCCATTTTTCAGACGACGTAGGCTATTCCAAGTTTCCGGCTTCGATGCTGAATTTATTAATTTTCTTATTTTTTTTTAACAGAAATAAAGGAGGAAGAAGAGGAACCATTGTTTTTTTTTGGCGTCGTTTTTTTCCCCTTTAACCAGGATTTTAAGAAACCCAGGTTGTTTTGTTTTTTTTGAGAAAACCCAACCCACGTAGGTTTTTCAATTTTAACTGTGTTTTTTTTTCGGATTTTATCGGGTTACATCGGGTTTTGTCGGGCTTCGGGTTTTCTGGGGTTTTTTTCCCCCGTATTTTTTTCAGGTTTTATCGGGCTTCAACAGTTTTATCGCGATTAACACACGCTTCTGTGTGTTAGGGCGCGTTTACGCAGCGACTCGCCTTTGCATTCTCGCAGCTAGAACTCTATCGCGATGGCAAAGGTGACATTGCCATGGTAACAACGCTAAATGGATTAGCTAAATCCGACGTAGTATAAGTAAATAATTGCAGTCTTATAATCCGTGCCAATAATATAAAGAATTCCTCATGACGAAACAATTTTCCCAAACGCTTCTGAACTCACGTTATTTGCTGTTTTCGCTGCGCGGCGGCAGACATAAAACCGCCGCCATGTTGGAATTTGAGGTGATTTCTAGCTTCTAGCTGCGAGAATGCAAAAGCGAGTGGTTGCGCAAACGTGCCCTTAGGCTCGGTAAAACCCGGTGTAGTGGGATAAAACCCGAACAAAAAACATAAATCCAGAAAGAAAAACAGTTAAAAACATGGAAAAAAAAACCACATGGGTTGGGTTTTTAAGAAGAAAACAACCCTTGTTTTTTTTTCAAATCCGGGTTAAAACACTAGTGTTTTACAGGAGCAGTAGTAGTGGTTGTAGGCTTGGTTAATGTACTAACATAATAAATAATGCCATCACCATTGTACTGCACCACTGTTTAACAAAAACCCGGCGTGCAAACAGTTAACAAATAAATGGCTTGAAAATAATTAATAATTTATTTAAAATGGTAATATTAACCTGTCATGTAGGTTAACTGATGCGTGTGTTTAAGATCTAGCTACAGACTGGATGATTTTGAATATAGATCGGTAACATAAGTGAAAAACCCACTAGTGTATTTTATTGTGTGGTTTTTTTTCAGCTTGATTGGGTTTTATCGGGCAAACCCAGCATTTAACTGGCAGATTGTACACTGCCACTGTTTACACGAACGAATGCTTCTTAATCGATTTAGGCTATAGTAACAAATGCTATATTTTAATTATGAGCTCCGAATATTATTCCTTGAACATTATTCTCCGTAAATTCAAGGCTTTTCCAGCGTGAAAATGAAAATCTGGCTGAATTCCATATTTTTCAAGGCCTGGAAAAAAGCTTAAAAATACCTGCTATTCCAGCTAGCGTGCAAACCCTGCTAGCACCACTGCCTATCGTGTACGTCAATACGTGCCAATTCTAACACCAGAAAACAAAAACGAAATCGTTTGATTTTTAAGGTAACTTTAGCTGAACCGAAGTTAAAACAGGTAAAGAACACGAATAAACCTTTCTTGTAAGGTTTCAGATGCTGCAATGTTGCTGCAGTGTTTAGTTCACGTGAAACCTTACTGCTGTATTCATTCAACCATTAGACACGTATATTATTATTATTATTAATACCGTAGTCAACGTAATACCACGTAATACCACGTTAATACCGTAGTCAACATTTTGAGTCCCGTTAAAGGGATCTCGTTAAATTTTTGTAGTCTCTTCCATGGTCTACGGCGCAAGTCGTATATTAAAATTTTAAAAAATAAAAAAAGAAATAAAAGCAGGAGCAGAGTAAGTGGTCACACACCCCTTCTGCCACCCTTCCACTTCGTGTAAACGTTATTATTATTATATTATTATTATATAAAATTAAAACCATTACAACTGCAAAATAGCATTGGTCATTAAAAAAAAGGGAAGAATCGGTTTTAATGTTTTTCTTGAGTTTTTAATACAGTGATAGCTCGAGTTTTAAAACTTTAAAAATATAAAAACAGTACGTGGCCTTGTTTAGCCCACTTGTGTTTAGATTATCGAATAATACATTTTGTTGTCATTGGTAAAATTTAAACAGAAAGTTCAATTTAAATAAACATGACTCCAACACAAAATTGCGACGTTTCGACACGTGCTATCTCGTTGTCAAGCATAACTAAGCGCACGCCACAGTCAACAGTTGCTGCTTGACAACGATACATGGCAGTACTGACTACGGAATATCCAAAAAGAAACCAATACGAAACTTCAATTGTAATCCAATATTTTATAAAATAAAATTAATTTAAATTAATTCCCAAACCTTTGAATTGAATAGGCTAACTCCAAACTCAAACACGCGTATACAGTACATCCTTCCGAAAAACAAAACAAAACAAAACAACGTACTGTATCTTGCAAACAAACCAAAAAAATAAAAACAAAAACAAAATTACATAAAACCTCTATGCAGACACGGATACGACATACAGCCAGACAAAACACACTTGCCGAAATTCCCGGCGGGCAGTGCGGTCACACACCCGGAAGTAAGCTTGCCCCCATTTTGGTATTTTTAGATCACCTACCACTCTCCCCCTTGTAATAAATAAATCCAACAAATGCAAGCGCCTTAAAAAAAAAAAACAATAAATAAAAAAAATAATCAAAATAACATAAAATTAATTCCTACCTGAAAATATCGTCTCTTGGGTTCAGATTGCACCAATTCAGGTTTGAAGAGGAGGGGGGAGGGGAGAGGGGTAATCGGTGTCACAACACACTTGTTCCTCAGCCCAGCGCAAGCGAGCAGGTCTACGATGTGCAGCAGTCCTTGACCTAAGCGAAGCCCGACCTTCACCTTCTGATAACAGCACGGGATGTCGCCACGCCTAAGAATTTCATTTTGGATTGTAGCATTCGTTAGATCCAATTACACTGCGTCGAAAGTGGTGTAAATTTCACGATAGGGGTACACTTTCAACAATGGGGCACTTTGTCGATTGTTGATGTTTTTGTTTAATGTTGTATTTGCGGTGTTATTGGGTTTTTTTTACAGCGATTTCGTAAAGTCTTACGTGGGTGAGTTGAACTCTCACGGAAATTCAGTGGGACAGTTTACGAATATTCAAGATGACTTCAGATGACATTGTATGGCTGTCGTGGTAATGTGACGGTTTTTATGGCAACAAATTCACAAAAATGGCGTAAATTCACTTCTTCTTGAAGTTTTGAGCTTTTTATGCATCAACCAATTGGCAACAATTGTGCTTCACTTTTTTTTTTTTGGCTGTATAAATCCAAATTCACGTTTACGTAACAATGTAGTTTCCGCGTCAACAATTGCAACAATTTGCTTGTCGCTTCCGACAAAACTTAATAAGTGAGCTGTTGTGGCATTCAATCATTTCACGAGAATCAACTTCGCTACACTGATACGTAAGATGGTTAGCAGATCTTACAATATGTGGGCAATATGTGGCACAAATGAAAATTAATCCCAGTATTTATGGGCCTAGATGGAGTCTTCTTTTATAATTTATGGCACTGATTCCATAAGTTTTAATACACTTAACAAAAATAACAGATATCTGTCATTTTCTTCCTTCTTCCAAAAGATGGCCTCGGTATTATCACAAAATTCGTCAAAAATTGACAGTCAATGTGCCCAAAGGATTAAACGCGGTGTGATTGACCGTGTGATTAGCTACTACACCTAAAAATGCATCAAGTAACAAAACTTTCTTTCACGACAATTTGGCCACTGCTCTTAGCGAACTTTGGAAAATGTCCAGAAAGAGCCTACCTAAGTAAAAATTTTATGGTTATTAAATTATTTGATCAGCACTCTCCTTATCAAATTAGTATTGGTTGGGCTCAGTATAGGCGCCTACAGCACCAAATCTTTCTCTTATGTAGCCTATAAGATTTAATTAATAAATCGTTGTTTTCGAATATTTGGCACAGTTTTCACAATTTACGAACTTGAGCAACTGTTACTGGACTTTAAAAAAAAAAACGTGTTTTTTACGTTCTCAAATAATTAGTCAGCCTCGTCGGTTTCTTGTTCTTATCACAGACACCCAATATTTTAATACACTATTACCGCAAATATCTCGGTAATAAAAATAAACTCAGAGTTAATCTATAAAAAACACTTCACGAACTCCCAACAATATTGCACGGATTTTTTTTTTAGTAAAAATATGAAAATAAAAAAAAATTGAGCAAATTTAACATTTATGTATATTGTAACTTGGTCTTGGTATAGGGTACGCTAACAGTTACTATTGCACGAAGAACTGAATACTAGATACCACAAATATTATAAACACGCTTTTTTTTAAATCATTATTTGGTTAGCAGCTCTGACATTCATTCAATATTGCTTTGAGACGACGTATTGACGTTTGTTCGTTTAGATTTGGTGTAAATCTGTTTGTCAACACTCATATTCGCACATCCCAATTACACTTGCACATCCAACAGCATTGTACCTATCAATATCACAAACACCACTAGCCATTAGGCCCGAAAAATAAGCCTAACGGGGATGTCAATCGCGAAAAAATAACACGTCGAAACCACGTGCTCGAGGTCCCGCGATTAACGGGGACGGCGCGCCGCAGATGCACTCGTCCTTGGCGGCGAGAATCCTCTCTCTCTCTAGCCCCAACAAAATCACTCAATCACGAACTTAGGCTCCAACAACAAACCAGTTAGGCCTAAAACCACACGTAAAATCAGTACTGAAGATTTCCACACAGTGCGATTCCAAATTTCGCAATCCTCGCCGCTCCAACTCCACACACGCGCGCGGGGGCAAACTTCAATCACTGATCACCCTGATCACCGCACATAACAAGCACAAATCTTCGGTTTTCGGGTTCGATTCAGGCATCCACGGCTGCATCAAACTCCACCAACCAACGCGTAGTCGCGACGAGTTTATCCCACATATCGACACAATCGTTGTTACACTTCGTCCACATGTTATACACCACGTTGTGTGGGTTCCAAAAATGTTGAAACAGCCGCAACAATCAAAATACCTGGCAGAAGCATGGCTGTCCGGTCTTAAGAACAACAAGCCACCTGTGTAGAGTCGTCTCTGGTTTGTACACGCGCAGCAAGAGCCACCAACGCAAGGTAGGAAGAAACTTTAGGTAGGCGCGGCCTAAAGGTAGCCTGGGGCATGAAGCCCAAGCCCAAGCTAAAGGAGCGTGTTTGGTTCAATCTTGCAGGTGGCAACCTG
>JAHWFP010035088.1:0-13456 GCA_023313725.1 Lithobius niger | reverse complement strand
GTTTAGGGAAGGAATTAGAACTAAACGTATTAGTTATAAGAGTGGCCCGATTCGAGTGAAAACGTCAATTTCATTGCCGCGTCGACTATGTCATCGATTTGCCACAAAAATGGTAGCATAGATGGGGATGGAGCTACGCACTTCCGAAGAGGGGAATTTCGAACGACGTAACGAACTCACAGCTATCGTCTAGACCCAAACCTTTGACCCTTACCCTGTATCGTCTCGACCTCAAGATTCGTCACGTTAGCCACCGTGAAAGTGAAAACGAACTGTCCAAATCTCCAGAATTAAGTTTCAAGATTCCTAACCTAAACCCTTGCCGACCTGACCAAGAAGATCGAGACGGATTCCCTTTGGCCGCTGGAAGAAGAGAAGACCTTTTTACCCTTACGAGGGAGTGAACAGTTATTGTATCCTTTTTGCGTGCATAACTTGGGTGGACTCTCTCCCCGAGGTATCCCGGTAAGTTGGGGTTTGGTCCGTATTATAGCGTGAATTAAATGTTGCTTCTCCCATTTTTCATTAATTAATGTTGCTATGCATTTAGTTTCCTTCTGGTTCCAAAGCCTTACCGTACTAAGATATTTCCGTTTTTCCTTATAAGAGGGCACGGCGGGATGGTATGCTTAGCGTGTGGTTTAAATATGTTTTTTCAGTGTAGTAGTATTTTAAGTTGTATCACTCCTTGTACTATGGCGTACTTTAATCAAACGCTTACCCCTTATTCACAACCACCCCCGGTTCCCCAAACATATAAGGGTGTAGAAATCCTTACGGAACATAATTATCAAACGTGGTCCACCAAAATGTTGGGATTTAAGATCAAAGATGGGTGGGAAACAGTTTTAGATAACCCCCCTCCCGCGGCTGGCGCACAACCGGCAGTTATTGCGGACTATAATACAAAGAATGGGGCATGTGTTTGTTTTTTCTATCAGACGATTTCCCCGGAAATACTGTTTCAATTCCAGGGAGTCACCAATGCGAGGCAGATCTGGGATACCCTACGAAATAGATATGGGCGTAGGCACCGCAATTATGGGGAATTCCTTTATAGGCAATTTAATAGAGCTAAAATATTCCCCACAGAAAGTATCCCCGCCTATATAACTAGGGTGATAGGTCTTAGCCAATCCTGTATAGTTGCAGGGAAACAGATAGAAGAAAGGGAAGTATGTATCGTTATCTTAGACGGGTTGGAGCGTCCCCAGTTTGAAGTTACGAGGGAGATGTTGTACCAACAACCTCAATTAACGATAGATCTAGTGCAGACTAGTTTAGCCCATCGTCAGCTGTTGATAGAACAAACACAGCAAGCAAATAACCCCCAAATCTATGCTGCTCCCCCTTATAGCTACCCAAACTAGTTTCCCCAGGCTTCAATGCAGAGATTGGCGCTACCACCCACAACAATTGCTGTACAAGCGGCGTCCGTCAGGTGCTGGTCTTGCGGGGCTTTTGATCATAAATTCTCGCAATGTGATCGTATCCCACGCCAACAATGTGTCGACACGCGATGTGAAATCTGTTACGGGTACGGGCATGCCAAAGAATGGCGTGGCAATAATGTAAAAATCAAAAGTAACGACAGCGACCCTAACCTAACGGACCCTGCTTCAAATCCGAGCGCCCGACGCCCGCAGAGTTATCGTGGGCGTGGAAGGGGGAACTCAAGTAGCGACAGCGCAATGGGACATGTGGCAAATAACAATAATTTGGGTGGAGCCCCACGCCAAGCTTGTGGTTTTGCTTTAGCGGCTAGAACTGATACCCAGATGAAAACTTAGACGTCTATAGGTTAGACACAGGTGCCAATTGCAACCTAGTTAATGTTAAGCCAGAGCACGTTGACTTAGATAGTTGTGAAAAGGTGGAGATAGCTTTAGCCGTCACTGGTGTGTGAATTGTAGGGTATAAAGTAGGTACTGTTGCCGTTAAGGGCCTAAATGCTAACGGGAAAGAATTTTCTAGGCCTTTGTTACTTGAGGATGCTGTGTTTGTAGAAAGTGCACGATGTAACTATGTTTCGTTAGGAGCACTAATAACGGCTGGTTATAAAGTGCAACATAGGCCTGACAAAATATTAGTTAAGACGACTACTGGCCTTATCAGGTATGTAATGGTCTTCTGCCGGGTAGGTAACATGTACGAGTCTAAAGGAATACGGGTTGATACTGATATTAAACATAAAGAGGTAGAACAGCAACCTAGAAAAATTCATGTAGATGCCGTTACATGTAGCCTCGACATGATGCATAGGAGGTATGGCCATGTCCCATGCGACAGGATTACCAATTTGTTTAATAGGGGTCGAGTTAAAGGGCCTCAATTGACAGGCAAGCCTACCCCTTTTTGTCAAACGTGCTGTAGTACGAAGACGAAAGCTAAGTCGCATCCACGTTTACCATATGTATGTGCATCACGGCCACTCGCCCAATGGAACCTGGACCTTTGTGGGCCTTCTAGTATACCCGGTAGGGATGGGGAATATTATTTCCTTAGTGTGGTTGATATATACTCCAGGAAATATTTTGTAATCCCACTAATGTACAAATCCCAAGTGCTAGGTGCTTTTAAGGCATTGGTCCAGCTTGGGGAGAATAAAACCGGCCTTAAACTCCAGCGCATAGTAACTGACAATGGCGGTGAGGTGACGTCTTACGATTTTGTGAATTTTTGTGTTGAGAGGGGCATACAACACCACCGAACCCCAGTCCACTGCCCCCAAAACAATGGCCCAGTTGAACGCTGTCATGGTGTTTTGAAGCAAATGGCACGAGCCTTGTTAGTAGATGCCGGACTTCCCGCAAGCTTTTGGCCAGATGCGATTCGTGTTGCGGCCGATGTCCGAAACGCTTTGGACACTAAGGCTATCCCAAACCATGTAACCCCTTTAGAGAGGTATTCTGGGCAGGTGCCCCATGTATATAAGTGTAGACGTTTTGGGTGTTTAGCGTACCTGCACCTTGAAAAACATAAAAGAGAGACTTTTGGGCCTACAGCCTTGCCCCACATTAATTTGGGTTATGATTTTCACGACAGGGCGTACAAATTGTATAATCCGTTTGAGGGACGTACTGTATGGGCAGTTAATGTAGATTTTGTAGAAGGACAGAATGGCTCTGTGTTCTTTGGCTGGTCGCCTCCCCCCATGGACTTGGATTTAGATTGGGTAGAAACCGTTCCACCAGTGTCAGCTGGGTATATTGTTGTTAACCCCAGTACCGATGATAGTTCTGATGATGAAAGTCTTGGGGGTGGGCCGACATTACAGCCACACTCCCGGAGGCAGGCTGCTCAACCGGCGCCTAATGTCCATCTCAATGCTAATACCGCAATATCCCCTTTGGTAGTCCAGCATGTTCAGGTGAGGCGTTCGCGCCGATTGGAGGGTCTGCCCCCTCTACCCTGTATTAACTCACAGGACGAAGATTATCCTTCGACAAGTTAATTTTGATTGTGCCTGCTCGTTCCTGGGCCGCATTTGAGTGTGAATTTATATTTCATTGGTGTATACATGTAAACTAAAGTGTTACTAAAATTTCTTTAAAACTTAAATATTTAAGTGGGTAAACTCTTGTAACCTGACTCCTACGACTGGGTCACTAACATGTAACAAGGGAAGGTTGTACTTTATTCGCACCTTTCCCGGTTTATTTCATTGGTCTGTTACTTATTTTAATTTTGGTGCCACTGTGTAGCCATTGAGGTGTGGAACGAAACCATCGCTCTGTCTACCATCCTGTGTCGTGCGTATTGTGCCTCTTATGTATCAACCCTAGGAGAGAGTGTTATTTTTCCCTTGAATGTGTACGCAATTAGACGCTTATGTGTATTATATGTGACATTGTTAAATGAATGATCCAAGCAAGTCGTTATATGGCCACGAGGGAGTTCTGTGGGAGGTCGTCGAGATTTGTCAATCGCCTCGCTCCCACAGAACGAGTTTATGGCTCATTTTCACGGTTTACTGGCCATCCATTGGGTCAAGTGCTGGCCTACACTCGTATTATTCTACGAGGCTAAGTCCAGTTTGTCAACCAGGTTGTGGTAATATATAAGGTGTGTCATGTCGCGAGGTTAGTTATACCATTCTTACGGGAATACACAAGCATTGTTATGCTGGCCCCGTCTAACCCGCACCTATTGTTGCCCTTCCTCCTCCCATATTCTTTCTTCTTGGTCCTGGCGGCGTAAGGTACGAACGTACAAAAATGCCTTAGCCGATTAGGAGCCATCTTGGCCCCAAATACCCTTGCTCCTAATATGTAAGTCTGTGCCGTACAAAATGTATCACTAGATAACGCTGATAATCACGTTATGAATCAAGTGTCGTATAGCTTCTATGAATCATGTTTCCTCCGTCTTCAAGCCAACAGGGCGAGAGGGTTCCATACTGCTAGGCTTAATCGAACTTTTGCTTCCATTGTACCTATGTCTTACCCTAACGTAATCGTTGCGTCATGTGAAGAGTGTAGAAAGAATTGTATCCAGGCCAAGCAATAAACCCTGAAGAAGTCGTACCCCACAATCTTCGTATGTGCGTTTAGGGAAGGAATTAGAACTAAACGTATTAGTTATAAGATTCGCCCGATTCGAGTGAAAACGTCAATTTCATTGCCGCGTCGACTACGTCATCGATTTTCCATAAATTTAACTACAAATGTTGCAAACATATGTTTACATCCTTAGAATCTGCTGTAATCAAAACGTTGAATCAGTTTGAACTGAAGGTGCATGGCAAAAAAAAAACATGAAAAAAAATTAGCCTGGAAGAAACAACCGAAGGAAGAAATGCGGTGGGAAAACAGCTAAAGGAAAAAGCCGAATTGTTTTGTCCATATTTTGTTGTAGTTTTTTGTGTTGTTTTTGTTACATGTTAGGTCAGGTTTTAGGTCAGTTGCCCTGGGCCGTATTTCACCAGAAAACTTTTTTTCTGCAGCTTTTTTGACTGTGGTTTCTTTTACTGACTTTTTTCCAGGCCTTTTTTTCTGCGGCTTTATGCCTAGATTCAAACTGTGATACCCTGCGACAGGACACAAAGGATTTTCTATTGCCGTTCGGAAATATACAATACCTGAAAATTTGTAGCATTCTTCCCTGAAGTATGCTTCTCTTGCTGGAGTTTTAAAGCTGTGAAGAGACTGCTAGCTGCATAACCCACCCTGCACATGCGCGAGGATCCTCTACAAAAGCATTCGGGTGAGACCGACCGGCCATTTTCCCCCTCCAACGGTGGTTTATTTTTCGTGAATTGGACGTGAATACAATTTCTTTGGCAACGTTGTTTAGATTTATCGTGCTACACTAGTGTGTGTTTAGGTATACACGTCAGTATACACGTTGTCATTGTCCGAACTTTGGCTGTCCAATGAGAAGACGATGCCAACAATACTAACAGTGGTTATAACAATATTTTCGTACTTACGCGCCCTCCCACACCATCCCCGTTACAAAAATAAAAGGGGGGGGGTTCAAAGGGTTTTAGCAAGCGTTAACAGCACCCATCCCCGTTACACCCCTAGGCTCGCAACCATAAAAGGTACGCAGTTCGTATCACTGCAGCCATTCGTCCCATTTCATAAGCTTGAAGGGTTCCCGTTATGTCGATATCGATGAATAATCGCCCTATGGAAATTAACATGGGGATGAGCGGACTAGAATCAGCTAGAGCTAGCTAGCTAGCTAGTTACACATTTTGAACGTTATTGAGGGTCAGATTTTGCATTGAAAGCAGCTTAGCTGGCATTCCTGCACGAGTTAATTTTTTTCAGGTGTCTTATTGCTCTTGATTTCAACACAATTTAAGCAACACAATTTTTGTACCACATTATTATTTTTTTGCAAGTACCTGAAATGAGCCAACTATGCTTCAAGATATAAGACACTGACGATATGGCTCCGCGCTACAATGGTTTACAACCTCGACAATTGAATTTATGTAATGTTTGTTGTGATGATTGTTGCCTAACAAAAGATACCTACATTTTCCTAGGCAAAAGAAACAATCTTCAGCTGGCCCAGGCTGGGGGACTGGCAAAATAAGTTAGTCAAAGAATGTGGTTGTGATGAATGGCTCGCATAATATTTCAAGGAAAAACGCTGTGCCAATAGTCGGAGCTATGCGCATTACGATCCCCCTATTGACAAATGGGCGTAGCCGGGAGGTTGCAGTATCATGACCAATTTTGGGGATTTCTTGGAAGGTCTTCTACTTGGAAGATTATTAACGGAATAATCCAAACTTTCAATATCTTGGAATTGGAAATAGATGTAAATTTTACGGGTCTGTTGAGTGTTTGGGTTTGCGGGGAGCGTAGGGTATAAATAAATATGCCCACACAACCACTGCTATTCATCTTCAGCGATATGAAACGTTATGACAGACATCGTCAGTTATCACTCTGGCTCAACTTTTGAAGACAGAGGCTAGAGTCATAGTTTATTTTATTTTTAACTATATCAAGGATTGAAGTCATCATGGTGATTAGAAAGAGAGAGTGAATAACTATGGTGAGCAGGTTCATAAGAACTTAAGTTCAAATTCTTACGAGCCTGCTCACCAGTTATCCACTCTCTCTTTCTAATCACCATGACGACTTTCCTTTTAAAACCGACAAATTTACCTGCGTAGCAATACAGGGTGGTCCACAAAAAACTGATGACCCAACATAGTCAGCATCCCCTCAAAACCAGGATAGGACAGAAATCAAATCTAATGAAATGGGAAGATTTGTCCTCTCCTGGTTCTGAGGGGTGCTAACTAGAAAAGTTGGACCGTCAAGTTTTTTGTGGTACCCTGTATTTTTTATTTCAAGCTGTTTAACATATCTCTTCGAATCACCATGATTTTCTTTTAAAACAATTTATGCAGCAACTTTTATTTTAAGCCACAATTCGATTATTTTTAACAGCAAGGTAACTCTTCCCGCCCAACCAACCTGTACCGTACGATTTTATGCTGTACGAAAAACAAAATAGTGGCTGCGTACACAGCCAACGTACATGAGAGGCTTTCAACAAGGGTTTTTAAGACGGTGGGCTTGTGACGAGATAGTTCTTTGGGCTAGAGGCTTTCAACGAAAGTTCATGAGGCAACTGGCTTTCGACGAAAGTTCTGAGAGGCTTTCAACAAAGATCTGACGATCGGTCTGTTGGACGAGGGACGTTCGTAGGGATCGGCCGATATGAGTTTTTACCGATCCGATCCGATACCGATGAAGAGTAAATCGATAATATCCGATCCGATGCAATACCGATGCCGATAATAATACAAAATAAATTAAAAAACAGGACTAAAAATTTAATTTCCATACAAATTCAACTTAGTTTCTGGTTTCGCATGGGTTCCTACCAACTGCTGTGATTATCCGAAAAGTTCTTTGCAGCAATAACAGCAATTTTATTCTTATTCCTACTTATGAATTCAGTGCTTTCATCTTCTAGTGAGATTTTAAGTTGGCCGATGTAAAACTTAAAGAGTGGCAGAACCATCAAGTGCTACATTTGCATTACAAACTGAGTAAATAGCTTTGCTTTTCTCACTTGGTTCTTGCTTTTGCTGCACTTTGTGTCAGTTTTGTGTGGGAAAAGGTTGTATTTCTTGGGATAACGAATATCTGTATCGGAAGCCTTACAGTGGTCCGATACCGATATGGCAAAAACCCCGATAAATACAGATTATACCGATACCAATATAGATATCGAACTATGCCTAGCATATTTCCACTGACGAATTAGCGTGTCGGGCACAGTTCAATGTTGGGCCAGATGCTTGATCTTGACATGGCGTGGTGAGCTTCAGGGTGAAACTTCTGCATGACGTGTTCACGCGACAGTGGTGAGCAGGCGGCTGCCTCGTGTTGGATGCAGATGCAAGGAGGCCGGCCGAGGATAGGGTGGCGGAACGGTTCCTCCTTGACAGAACCGGGAGGCTTTGACGTAGGATTCAAAAGAAACTTTCGATGATCTACGGTAAGGTTGCAGGTGGTGACGAGGGTTGAAAGCTTAGGTACCAATGGCAGGTGGAGGACAGCAGGCTTGATGAAACGGGAGAGACATAACTGCCGTCGAATCCAGTCGGTCCATGAAGTTATCATCTACGAAAGATTTGGGCGAAAGTCGAAGTCGATAGGACGCCATCTTGGAAGGATTCAATGGGTGCGTCTTGTAGGTGGTGCGACTTCGGCATGTTACAGGCGAAAGAAGATGCGACGCCATCTTGAACTTTCAGCAAAAGCTTAGGTGAGAAAATACGTCATCTTGGACTTTCTGCGAAAACTTGGGTGAGAAGATATGACGCCGTCTTGGACTTTCTACGAGAGCTTGGGTGAGAAGATACGAAGGCATATTGGACTTTCAATGAAAGCTTCTTGTTCCGAGTCTTCTGCGAGGCGATAGTTGCTAGCTGCCGTCTTCAAGAGACAAAAGATGGGCTGGGTAATAAGCAGCGATGAGTCTTCGACGCGAGTTTGAGGAAAAGAGATGCCCATCAGGCTGGGCCGTCTGCTTTTATAGGAAGGATGCGCATGGTGACGCATACGCAGTGAGGTTGCGCACTGGCCGAATCAAGAGAGCGAAAAACCTCAAGACAGATTCGGAGCATCCAGGAACCGAATGCAATAAAATTTACAGGCAGTTGAAATTTTCCTACCGACGACTAGAAACTAAAACTTACCAGGGGCACCTGGTTGAAGTTTGTTTTTATTGCCTAAATGAAAATATTCTTTACCTGTCTTTTATTGTTAGCAATTCCTTCCTATTTGTGGCTTAATCAATAGCGATGAAAAATTGACTTCTCTACTGGGCTCCCAGCTCTCCTTCTTTGTGCCAGCACAGGCCTCAGTATATAAATGTTCAAGTCGAGGCAATTATCATCTTTCTTCCTTTCAAGAAAACTTGGTTTCGAAAGGGGAGACCAGGCGGGTAACGGTAATGTATATTTTCATTTAGGCAATAAAAACAAACTTCCACCAGGTGCCACTGGTATAAGTTTTAGCTTTTGTTGTTGCCCTGAATATCCATTACCTGTCTTTTTTATTGTTAGCAAGACCTCGTCAAAAAATGGAGGAGGGACCAACGTTAACGAGTACCCGTGCTGTGACCCGGCGACCCCAGAATGACAGATTCTGTGATCCGACCGTCGGTCCGAGGTGGATCAACAATAATTGAAGAAGCTCCGGATGATGGGCCGGTGCCCGGTGCATCACACGAGGAATCTGGGAGGAAGGCCGAGAGTCGGAAGACGGTCGGGTTCTGGGTCCAAGGAATAAGCCGAGTTCATAAGAGAAATTACAAACCACATTACCTCGCGGTGATCATTGTCTGGGCGGGTTTGAGATGACGGTGATCTTGGAAGGCGGATGGCGACTGGAAGTAGTGTAGTGTGGAGGCAAACTCCTGAACAAGGAACTGTAGTGTGGAACAAGGGACCGGTGTGGTAACCGTGAAGATGGGGGTCAGTAGGTGTGACGTGTTCATGTCGGTGTCGTTGTGGCTGGAAAAGAGCACAATTGACGAAGGGCTTCTTATTACTGTTGTTGACGTTATCTTGAAGAACAGGGTTTATTATGTTGTCGAAGATGAAGAGTTCCCAGGAACCTGTAGCGCAGTAGGCCAAGCGAGATGCCTATCGAAAGGAATGCAAGGGCACTCCGTGAAGGTTGACACATTGGTGGTTTGTCGGTCAGTGTAGAAGGTAGGACCGGAGGCACCGAGACAGGTGTCGAAAGTAGTGATGAGGCGAAGACGTCTGGTTGTGGTAGAGTTGCAGGAACTGATGGCTAATGGTACCGGTGACCGTGAAAACGATGATGGAGGAAGCATAATTGTAGAACCTGGTGAAGAAGAGGAACACCGGTGTTGGTAGTCACTGGTTGTTCCGAATAGTACTGTCGGTGTTGAGGCCGGAGGAAGGGCAGGTGGGGACCGTGTGGACCCACTGGAGACCGAGGTAAAGATGGGCGATGCCCTCTTATCAATTGTCGGCATATTTTAAAGAGAGCAGGCCTGGTGGGGCCCAGAGTGGCACTGTTGATGAGGGCTGGTACACCACTTCTCACATTGCTGGGTGGAAGTAGTCTTGAAGATCAGGTCATATAGAAGAACCTGGTGTAGACTTGTGACGGTCCCCCCCATTTCGAACGAAGAATGTCAGAAGGGCCAAAGAAGAGGGGCTATCTCGCCGTAGGAACAAGATGTAGATTTACTGCGGTGTAGTAGTGAAAGAATCGTTGACAGGCCAGCAGCTGAGTTATAGAGCGATGTGGAACAACACTGCGGTTCCCTTGGATGTCTTGAATAGGCCTATGGGCCCAGGGAACTGAGATCCGGGGTGCGGGACCGTGGACCGAAGCATAAGATAATGTCGGTGGTTTACCTAAAGAGACGGTTCGAGGAGACAGAAGACAGAAGGCAGGAATTGTCGGCGAACGTAAATGCTTCATTGTACAACTACAGTTCCCTTGGGCTTCCTTAACAGACCCAAGTGTCTGGGGAACCATGAACTGAGGTTCGAGGGGACCGTGGACCGAGGTTGAAGGAAACAACGAGTCAGGGACCGAATGGAGGATCCAAGTGATAACAGCTAGGTTTTTGTTAACAAGAGACAGGCGACCGGCGGCAGGAGTTGCCGATGAATGTACTCAGGAATGAATCCAGGAGTTGCAGAGGAACTCGTCGTGCCGACAGAAGGAAGACACTGGTAGATTGACACTGGTAGATGAAGGAGTTCTGACCGAGAACACAGGGAACCGAAAGTGGATCACTGGAAACGGCACCGGGCCCAGCCTCGGTCTGGGTCCGAATACTTAGCCGCGGTGCCCTGTAAACAAACAGAAGATGCATTGATGGAGAGCGTAGGAGACAGAGTGTCAGGCCTCAGGGACTGGTCCGAGGGACTAAGGTGGAAACAGTGTTGACGACGCATCTAACTATAGGAGTGTTGGATGACCAAAGGCATCTTGAATGGTGTTTTGCGATTACCATGGTTCCTTTTAACAGGGTCGTGGGCTGGAGGAACCGTGGACAGAGACCGAAGAGAACTGCAGACAGGGATCCTGTTGTGGAAGAAGGTTGGTCAAAGATGCAACGACAGGTGAAGAGGTCTTGATGTCCAAATGCTGTGGTCAAAACGAAAGGACAGTGAAGGTCGCAAACAGGCATAAGCCTCAAATGTGACGAACGTGGAATGTTGACCGAAGGTCAAGAGTAGTACAAAAGGCCTCTAAGCGCCAAATGAGAAGGATACGGAGAGCTGGAGAGAGCGACCACATGCCATGGAAGCTAGAGAAGAAAGATGAGACACAGTCCCATGCCAATGCCTTTATAGGAGTGCGTCACGCATGCGCTTATCAAGGCTATCGAGCTGCCAGGCATAGGCTTATGATGATTTCTTCTTTAGGGGAGATTGCATTACGAGAAGGAATGCTATAAATTGCAGGTGGGCATATAGAAATTATGATAATGGTAAGCACACAGTCATTTGTAATAAGGTTAGAACTTATTTTTGTACAGAAAACAATTTATTATGAAATAAGGTGAACATTATGTTCGATAGGAATTTCCCATCAAGTGCTTACGACATACAAACCCAATCTATCAAATACACAATATTGAACTCTCACCTACTAAAGCCAAATAGGCTGTTTAGTAATTTTGGTAAGGCTATACTGAGAACTCAACTTTCTGTAAGTGAACAAATCTCAATCAACTGATATCGCTCAATGGTGAACAATCAAGTTTTTGTAAAAGCAAAAGTTCATTAGTAAACTTTGATGTATTGATAGGGTGTGCAGTCCGCATTCCTAGGCTACCTGGTAACAAATTCCTTTTGAACAATAATAGTTCGTAAAGATACAGCAGAAAGTGGTGATGCAAGATTTGGTGGTTTTCCTCTCCTGAATTTTTACCAGTTACCGGGGCTCCCACATGTCATACAATACTTTGATTTTATCGAAAAGTCATAAAATTGTCACAAAATTTTGTTTTGTTTTATAAATATCAAAAAACGTAAGAAATTTGCAGAAAATGCTGTAAAATAATTCACACTAAGAGGATGAACTTTTCACAAGTGGCCCATACGGAAGCCAAGATTTCTAAAAATGCCTTTGTTTATGAGGGATAAATGGCCTCCCCATCTCCCATCTTGTAATGTTTACAAGATTGTAAGCAGGGAAAAGAACACAATGTCACAATCGGAAGAACTACTATTCCTCTTGAATTTTCGGTTGTTTAAGCTGTGTAAAGGATGTTAAATACTCATTTGCTGTTCCGATCACCTACATCGAAAACAAATTACAGTGCCAAGGCTACATCAGTGTCAGTGCCATTCACTGGGGGGAACCGGTCGATGGAATAACTAGGGGGAGGGAACACTAAGAGGGGGTTGGGGAGGAGGAGGTCCCTCATCAGGTGACAGTGTCGAATTCAAAAGAGGCTTCTGCACTGTCTTTCTAAGCAGATCTTCAGGTTCGGGGACTTCTGTGGTAAGAAAAAACACCTTGCTGTATCACATGGTGGAGGGGAGTGGTGTATTGGATTCTGTGCATGTCTTGTAAATGTGGTTACATTGGCGAGAATAAACGCAACTCCTGGCAGGGATCAAGGACATCTAGGAGTCATGAGAAAGAGAAAAGCCATTAATGGAATTACCATGCATCTGAATGTTAATCCTGGGGATGTCATCGATTGGGAAGCTGCTACAGTACATCAATCCAACTCTTCCAGTGAGTCCTAACTGAGAGGGCTTGAATCCCTTGGCCACGAGGCATTTTCAAACACAGAGGGCAGCCTCACTTATAAACATCTCCAGCCCTGCCTATGGGAAAATAGGACAACTGATTCCACCAGACTTCTCAGACCTCAACCACCTGAGGCAAAAACAACTCAACTACCATACAGATCAGTGGTACACGAGTCGACATGGCTGATTTGACTGGCACCGACACTGATGTGACCTTCGAACTGTAATTTGTGTTTGCGCTTCTGATAAAGGTGGTCGGAACAACAAATGTGTATTTAATATCCTGTGCACAGCTTCAACCACCGAAAATTCAAGAGAAATAGTAGTTCTTCCGATTGTGACATTCGGTACCTTCCTAAAGCACCGAACAGAACGAACCAAACGCACCACTGTTGGTGACAGTTCAGCTCATTTCCTATTATAGCCGTATTGATTTGGCTTGCTTACGTCAACCATCGTCAGCGATTAGTCCGCTTCTGGCAATCGCGCATGCTCAAAAGCTCCACCACTGGCAATCCCCACAACCACCTCCCCGAGATGGTTTGCAATTTGGCATTGCTCACGCCTGGTCACATCCATTAGCCTAGCCTGGTCCCATCAATTAGCAACGTCTGGTCACGTTAAAGATACGACTAACGAGTGCTCTGTTGAGCTTGTCGATTTTGCTGAGCTGTGATTGCAGTTTCGGAAGGTACTAAACCACAGGGACTT
>JAHWFP010035086.1:0-14789 GCA_023313725.1 Lithobius niger | reverse complement strand
TATTAGTGCGACGCTGATGGCTTACATGTCTTTTTCTAATATCTGTTCCTTTAGGGCTTTAAGTTTTTTAAGGCTTACATCCGTATTTTATACGCTTAAGCGTTTTTTAATACTAATATCCCTTATTTTTTTTCTTGTTTTAGCAAGAATAACACAGAAAAGAACACTGTAATCACCTTAAAATAACTGTTATAAGAGAGTCTTTTCCATGGCTGATTCGTTTTATACTGCTAAGAGTGACTTTTGCACCCAATTTCATGTTTTTAGCTTGATCTATAAGAATTAGTTGCCCAAACCCCTGGGAGGCATCACGAGGAGGTTCTGGGGCGGGGGCACTGATGGCACTTTGGGTATTACATTGGGGTCCATGGATGGTTCGATTTTTACTGTTAAGAAAGACTTGTGTAACAAATTTATGTTTTCTGCAAAATTTCTGCAAAAATTTGTTACTCCACTTAATGATTTCTGCCCAGTGCTCTACAATAATAATTGCTCTGGCGATGCGAATAGTGCAGTAACATCAAAATCGTGTTCAAAAGGCCCTGATCGGTGTTAATACCTACATTTTGAGCTGTACAAATTGAAAATTGGTTCATTGGTTCGTTCTCTAGGTGAGAGCAAAAGTTCTAACCCATTTGGCTTTCCGTGTCAAGCATAATGTAGTTACATTAAAATAATAGCATGCGAAAGGCCCTAGGCCTTGTCCATACCTACGTTTTAAGCTATAGAACTTGAAAATCGGTTCTGTGGTTCGATCTCCAGGCGAGGACAAAGAGTCCCAACAGCAACGTTAATGATTTCTGCCCAGTGCTCTGCAATAATAATTGCTCTGCCGACGACAATACTACAGTCACATCAAAATCGGGTTCAAAACTCTGGTCGGTGTTAATACCTACATTTTAAGCTACACAAATTGAAAATCGGTTCATTGGTTCGATCTCTAGGTGGGAGCAAAAGTTTTAGCCCATTTGGCTTTCCGTGTCAAAAATATTGTAGTTACGTTAAAATAGCCTGCGAAAGGCCCTAGGCCTTGTTCATACCTACGTTTTAAGCTATAGAACTTGAAAATCGGTTCAGTGGTTCGGTCTCCAGATGAGGGCAAAGAATCCCAACAACAACAACAAGAAATGGCCATGCTGTGGACGCCGAACGGTTTGATTGTTGTTATTAAAATTTGTAATGTGGTGAAATAGTTACGACACGACCCCAAATACCGAATTTCGTTGGTCTATGTCAATTCTGGGCGAGACTATAGGAGTTCAAAGTTTGACGTTTAACATGGAAGTTCATGCTGAGGCTTACATAGGGTCCTTGATATACTAGGGGGTCATCAGTGACGCTATCGACAAAATGGAGCGAAGCGATTATCAATTTCACAATAATTGAAAGTTGCATAAACATTTATAAAAAAAAAATTAACGTTGGAACAATACATGGGGCGCAGGCAGTTGTTTACGAGTACAAGCAGCCCATGTGCGAATGCAAACAATCCGTGTCATCGCATCTTGTTTCTTTGTCATTTGCTTTCGTAGCACGTCGATGGATGGCATTGACGGTGGTTGCGACGAGTGGCTTTCCGACGAGCATTGTGGCTCGTCGTTTGGATTGCGTCAGTTACACTGTAGGAAAAATGGAGCGAAGCGATTATTAATCACACAATAAATTAAAGTTGCGTAAGCATTATTAAAAAAAAATAATGTTGAAACAATGCATCGGGCATAGGCAGTTGTTTGCGAGTCCATAGGAGACAACATTGTGGCTCATCTTTTCGGTTGCTTACCGTAGCTTGTTTCTGTATCCATTTGCTTTCGTAGCGTATCGGTGTATATGGTGGCATTGGTCCTCAACATGTCCGATTTTCTTTTTTTAATTTTTTTTTAAATCAATCACTGGGTGTACCATTATCAATGTGCAAAATCTGGTTTTAATTGATGCAGTCGTTATATCGTGATGCGATTACAAAGATTGCATTCGAGTGTATTCATAAATGGAGGTCCGCTCGGCATGAGGCTCGCTTCCCTCCAATAAAGCGTTTTTAACGTGCATAAAAATGTAGAGCCAATGAGTACTATGTAAAGAAAACACTACACTAAAAAAAGTAACGTTTCGGGGGAAAGGAATAACCCGACGTCAAGCATTTATTTGCAGAAATTAACGCCGCTGGTGGCATCAATGTTACAAGAATATAAAATTAACCGTTTTCGATCTATTCCGACTTCTTATGCATCCAGCGTGTACGAATTGAAGGCACTTTTCTCCTCTCTACTCGATTGTAGGTTTGCAAACACGCCAACTCGCACAAGAGTACACTTGCGTTAGGGCATCCATTCCCCCCTCCCTCCTTGCAACTTTTTTCTTAAGTTTTAAATTTTTCTTTATTTTTTTTTTTATATTGACACAGCCATTGGCTTTAGTTTCTCGACATGCTTTTCCCAGAAACGTTGTGTTTTTAAGTATAACGTTTTATTTTGTAGCATTGATTGACTTTAAATTTGTACCATTGTGTCATAGTTAGCGCTACTAAAACGCAACACAGTATATATTCAATTATGTTACAAAGATAGAATGAATTGCTAAGAGTTTTTACCCTGTTACGTATTTCCTTAAGTTTAAGTTAGGTTTGGCTGCTTTGCATCCTATTTTTTTTAATCTGACGTTCAGTGCGTATTCAGCTGTGAGGCCCGTATTCTGAACGCTGACTAAAACTCGCACTTGACTTGAAATGAGTCACACCTATTTAGTGCCCATTCACCCCCAGATCTTCGTTTGGATACACTAAGAAGAAATCGGGTGGTGAATGGCACTTAATAGGTGTGACGTCATTTGACTTGAAATGACGTCACACTTATTAAGTGCCATTCACCGCCCGATTTCTTCCAAATGTATCCAAAAGAAGTTCTGGTGGTGAATGACACTAAATAGGTGTGACGTCATTTCAAGTCAAGTACGAGTTTTAGTCAGCGTTCAGAATACGGGCCTAAGTATCGCTAAAACACGATAGTGCCGCAGTCACGGTACTACGATTGAGGGAACCGACAAGCATGTAAATCATGTCACCATATGATTTACGGGGGTAAATCATTGGTAAATCAATAAATCAATAAATTACTGTAAATCAATAAATTAAAAGCAAATCAGCAAATCACTGGTAAGTCAGTAAATCAAGGTTAAATCACTGGTAAATCAGTAAATCAAGGGTAAATCTAGAGCAACTCGTGTAAATCAGTAAATCCTTCTAAATCAGGAAACCATTGTAAATCAATAAATCAGAAGCGAATCAGTAAATCCCTGGTAAATCAAGGGTAAATCAAGAGTAAATCGCTGTAAATCGTGTAAATCGGTAAATCATTCTAAATCAGGAAATCATTTAAATCAGTAAACCAAAGGTGAATCAATAAATCAAAGGTAAATCAGTGAATCAATAAATCAAAGTGTGCCAGTAAATTAAATATAAATCAAGCACACTAATCAAGCCTTTGTCGGACCCCTCGACCACGATTCTCTCAACTTCGCGATATCATTGCGGGTTTCCACGAGATGGGCATGCTTCTGTCGGAAAGGTGTGTTGCCGGATTACGACTTGCCATTCATGCCGGGTGCCATCGTGACTTCTGCTATAAACCAACAAATCGGTAAAAACAGAATCCCTGGACATCATCTTGCTTGATTTATTATCCAAATGCAGCGGATGTGAAGTTGATAAAATTTGAAATCGGTCGTTATGAGCACTTATGTAGTAATCCAGTCACTTCTAATAGGTAAAATTATATCGGCCTTTATTTATGATCTTACCAGGATACCATAGCCGTAGGGGAGCAAATCACCATTCTTGGCTCACGCCAGACTTGACTCACACTACCTACTTTCCAAGCAATCCTTCTCTTATAGGGGAGCTTTAACGATAGTTTTGGTCGTAAATTTTTGTTCCTTGTGCACAATACCCCCCCGGGGGGGCCCCCATAAAAAATGATTTAAAAAAGCAGGACGGACACGCCCAGTTAATGTTTAGCTGGATCCGCCATATTGAAAAGTGATCCATAGTGAGCCATATTGCTGGGTCATCTTTTAATAAGGCTGGTCCAGTAAAACATTTACTGGCGTGTCCCTCCCGTTATTTTTATCATTTTTTATAATTTTTTGGGTTTCATCGTGATTTGTTGCTGAATTTGTTGCTGAAAATTTCATATTTGTACTTTCGTTTGTCATTGTGAGTTTTGGCCTGGTCAGAAGGCCCTTCAACGCTGTTTCTCCTCCTAAACAAAAGTTAATTCTTTAACAGACCATTTCTCCAACGCTGACAGCATTGCCCCTTGAATTCATGAATAATAAAATGGGGTAAAAGTATAAATTTATACAGATTTGTCCGCCTATAACTAGTTTGAAATGAGGAGAATCGATGGTTAGTGTTTTCATTTTATTTGACGAGAAGTAAAAAAGCCAATAAGGTGCACAAGCATACAATAAAATGCGACATTTCGAGTCGGATAAGACTCTTTATCAAGCCATAATTAACACTGGTTTAAAAGTCGAAACACGTTAAAAACAGTGGGCGAACCCACAAAGACCTACAAAAGCACACAATTTTAAAAACTAAAAGTGAACCTTAGCCAGGGTGAAACCTGGCAATAGGGAACCCAGACATTACTTCCTGTAAATGTCTGGGCAAAGTCTGGGTTTCCTATTGAAAGGTTTCACCCTGGCTTAGGTTCACTTTTAGTTTTTACAATTCTAATAGTTCATATATTTTTACACATTACACACAGTTTTTACATGAATATACAATATTTACTATTTTACATAATAATTACTTAGGTATTAAAGGTTCTCAGTTTTTTTTTAATTTGTATATTTTGTTAGTTTTATTTTTAATTCTATTTTTAAACTCCCTTTATTTTGGTAGTTCAGCATTCTAGGGTTTAATTTGTTGAAAATCGTTGGTATATAATATTGTTTGTTCCTCGTTCCATAAGCATTTCGCCACTCAGGTATTTTAAATCTCTGTGTTGTTTTCCTTAGTTGTATTTCTTTATTTTTATCATAATTTTTATGTGTATTTATATAATTTTTTTTTAAAGATAATCACTCAATCTCTCAATTCTGCTATTCTTAGAATATTCTTTTTTTTTACGTATAATTCATTTGTTCTTTCTCAAAGGGTCAAAGGGTTTTAGCGAGCGTTAACCGCTCCCGGTCATCTGCCCGACGAAGCCCTAAGGCCCTATGTTCTTTCTCCTTCCTTTCCAAACAATACTTTTAATATTTTATACAAATTTGTTGAGTAACTTTGCGCCATGTAACATTATTAATATTTTTATCATAAAAAGTGTTGGCATTGTCATAATATCCATGAAACAAAAACAATTTAATAAAATATTGGAAAACATTACCACTAGGAATCTGGAAAAAAAAACCCACTATATTGCAACTTCCACTAAGTGGTAGAAATATGGTAATTTGGAAATTATCCTGTGGTAGAACAACACAGTTAGAAAAGACGAACTTCTGTGCATTAGAATGACATTTTGATTAGATGAGTTTCAGACAATGCTCACACGTACTTTCTCCACTATAGAAAGAGCAAAATAGTCGTTAGGTGGAATGCTGTAATGATGTTTGAGAAATTTGAAAATTTCAAGCAGATCTCCTGTGTCAAAGCGACAAGCATTAGTGGGGTACCTTATGCAAATGTGAACGGGGTCTCCTAAGGCTAGGTAGAAAGTCCGGGACACTACTTGGTAATTTTCCTTTCGGTTTTTACGAGTAATTTCCCTCTGGGTTTGGACGCAGTAACCTACTCAAGATGAAGTCGAATAAAACCTTCCTAGAGAATGGCAAAGAAGTCAAAATTTAGAATATGGAAAGTTCCAAAGAAATTGCTTTTTTTTTTAGCTGCAGAACCGCATTGTTGGAGAAAGTAAGGCTGCCATCAATGAAATACCAAGATCACCCGGGAACTCTTAGAGGGAATGAGGTTGCCATTGAGAAAATACGAGTGTTTTGTGACAGACAAAGTTTTAGCGCGGAACTTACATCCGACCCGAAGCCGTGTCGATCGAAGACATGGTGACCGAGCTGTGTGGAGTTCACGAAGCAAACAGTCTGCATTAAATACTGGCCTTGTGAGGAAACAAAATATACTAATCTGTGAAAGAAAGAAAAGACAACTGCCCCGACTGGGACTCGGAACCCAAGACATTGCTTGCAACATTGCTTCTTGGCCTCCTCACTAGAAATAATGCGAGTAATCAATAAAGAAGAAATCACAAGATAAAGGATAAACGAAGCAAACAGTCTGCATTAAAGGGTGGCCTTGTGAGAAAACAAGATACACTAACCTTGTTTCTTTCTTTATTAATATTACTCGAATTATTTCTAGTGTGGAGGCCAAGAAGCAATGTTGCTTTCCCTCCTTGAGTATGTTTGTGACCTCTAGGTCACCATTGAGAAAGACTGAACAGCTACCCGGAGCCTGTAGCCAGTATATACGCCTCTGTTGCGCAGTGGTTAGAGCACCCGGCCTAGTCAGCGGGAAGTCCTGGTTTCGAGTCCCAGTTGAGGCATTTGTCGAGTTATCGTAAAGTTACAAACCAGTTCTGCTTACCAAAAGTGGCCCACTGGGCACTCGCATCCGGCGTCCGGGTTCAGTCAAGCAAGCCAGACTTCTCATCCATTGACAGTTTGAGAGTAGGTTGAAGTCGTTTCGGCCCCTAAGGTTCTCATCATTCGCTTTTCCAGATGAGACGGCCGTTATATCCGAGCGCCAGCTATCCTGGGGGAAACTTCGGATGGAATCAGCTACTAGATGGTTCGATTAGTCTTCGCCTCTATACGTTCTCTTAAGTCCAGGACACATTCATTCATTCTGCATGGGTTTCAACACTGCATACTTTTACACTTGGGTGATAACGCCATCGTGTTAATAATGCCGCCCTAAAACTAAGTGACAACGTCAGCTAACTCAACATGAATTAAAGCTATTAATAAACCATTATGGAATTCTACAACATCACCACTTAATCATGACGGACTTACATCTACATAATTGGAGCGGAGAGAGGCCGAAGGCCGAGCAAAGCTCCGCTACGATCACACTCCAATGTAAACTTAGACCGCGCATCACGCGAAACCCACAAGAACTATCCAAACCAAACTTTGCATGCATACCTTGTCCAGACTCCCGTGCTACTGCATGCAAAGTTTGGTTTGGATAGTCTTTGTGGGTTTCGCGTGATGCGCGTTCTAGTCACCTAGACTATTGTTAATAAATAAATGTATGAAAATATTCAAATGCAGTTATAATTGTGATTTAACTTTGGGTTCAGTGATTGGGGTTCGTGTTCACTTCCGTTATAGGTAGGCTTCATGGGGACCAAATATGTGCTGGTTAGATGTGTACCATGCAAATATTCGAGTGCACGTAGATGTGTGATCGTTGGGGCGCGGGGGGGGGATTGTAACTTTTAATGTAAAGTGAAGAAATTGGTTTGTTAGCCAGTGTGCATGAAAATTGGATTGAAGAAACTTATTTCGGTGAAATATGCACTTATACCATGAGCAACCAAACCGCACCAGTGTGGCAAACGGTGCATTTAACACCATCCGTGCGTAGCACGGGCTCCCTCTAATTTAAGTTGTTACCGAATCAAGGGCTGGAAACGACGTACAGTGCAACAAAGAGGCAATGCACAAAAACGAGCATGTTTCGTATCAACTATACGACACAATAGTTTAACAAATAAACCGTCATTATCTTGAACAAACGACTTCTACTCAATACAACCGCATCAATCATTGAAAGTAACTACAACTAGCGAAGTCGCTTGCTTCGCTCGCTCATTCCGCGTTGTCTCGCTACGCTCTAGGAACTTTAGTGCTGCAACTCTTATGCTGCTGACAGACATTCCACATCTAAAACGATCAAGACAATGATGAGAGTGGGAATACTCGTTCTTCGTAAGGCTTTAGTTCATAAACAAACGATAACCATAAATCGCTCCAACAGTCTGGCCACCGAAAAGCTCAAAGCTGATCGTGTTTTACCGCACATAAGTCGAGAACCGGCTAATGGCTTAAGGTAAACACTACTGGTCGATTCTTGCTGTTTTAAATGTTACAAATTCAGACGTCGAAATATTTTCTAGACCCTTTTCTGTTGTTAATATATTTTCTTTATGTAATTTAGTATTTAGCAGTTAAACTTTTTTCGTACCTTTGCGTAATGTAATTTAATTTAAATGCTAAACGGGTATGCTGGGATATTGGTTTTTAAATATCCATAAAGCAACTCCAACAGTATTTCCACCCGTTCGCTGCACGTACTTCATTTTTCTGCGAGGGCTACTCAGATTGTCGTCATTATCTTCAACAAACGCCTTCAACTCAACCGCATCAATCAATGAAAGTAACTACAATAGTAAATCACAATGTTTAGTCCTCGTGAAACTCAAGAAGTACAACAATCCCAACTTAATTCGACGGCACAGTGCCAAACGTACGATAAGAGTAGAAATACCTTCGGACATTTCGTATTTTTTAAGCCTAAATGAAAAACTACACTTTAGAGATAATAAGGTTCAGATGAACTTTGTGAGGGCTTTTTGGAAACCCTAGCAAAATGACCAAAGCATGACCCAGTGGTTAAGGCTTTGGACCGTGAACGAAGAGGACGCGCAATCGAATCGTAACACACTTAAGTCCCGACCTTAAAAATGTCCGGGACTGTCTGGGCGAGTGAGTGGGAATCGAGGAGTTTTTGTGGTTCCCTTCTACCCAGCATACTCCATTAAATGAAATTTGTACAAGGAATAGGTAATCACGTTTTTTTTTTTTTTTAGGCAAAGCGGCGACCTATGCTTGTAATTTGCGTTTTATTCCTCGAACAAATTTGTTTACGTTTTCAACTATTCATTTTTTCAAGCTTGTTTATTTTTTCTTTCCAAAAGAGCGTAACGACCGTATTATTATGCAAATTATACCAGCTTTCTGAATACGATCCGCTCCTAGTCATTTGGGAATGAGTCGTATCCGTAATCACGTTTTATTTGATGCTGACGAGCTTATTACGGCGATAAGTCACCGGCCTACGTAACTTGGTCTGCTCGATAGGAGACCAGTGTGCACCTTCAATTGAAAGGAACCCTATGGCAGCAATTTAAGAAAAAGAAGAAGAAAAATGAAATGAGAAACCACATGGACGAAGAAGAAAACAAAACAAACAAAAAACACAGAAAAATAAGTTATATCAAACCGAATGTTGTTTATTGACTGTGGATAAAAACTATTTTTTTAATGAAGCAAGGCAAAATAACGACACAAAAAAATAAAAATAAAAAGTTGAAGGCACGATTTATAATCATAAGCAAAACAAACTGTTTTACGAGCACGTTTCTAGTTGCGACAAATCAAATAAAAGGCTGTGCTACTGAGTGTTATCCTATTGTTAACCCTCATCCTCTAAGTTAGTGTCCCACCGACTATGCAGTCTTATACGAAATGAGACCAACGAAAGTCAGTTTTTTCCTCCTGCGCCCAAAATCCCCTGTATTGGCCTGACAAAAATTATATAACGGACATTTCACTTAGTAAATGTGTCTGATAACGAATTTTTTTTTAATACCGTGACAAGAATGAACCGCTCTCTCTTTTTCATTGCTACCGTGAAAAGAATGAACATGTTGTACCCCCTACCACATTATGTCCCTACCGCCCTCCTTTTTCCATTCATTTTTATTGGCATTGTTTGCTGTTTATCTTTTTTTTTCTTGCTGTTTATCGTTTTGGTGTAGTTCCTCTTTTTCTCTCCTACCAAATAGATTCGTCTAAAAGGTATCAAGTAGCGGTGCATGGCCTCACACACATTTTAGTGACACCCTGTGGAAACAGTGTATAGGCACTTCTCACGTTTTGCTGGTGTCTGTCTGTCATTACCAATGTATTCTCCGATTCCTTTGAAATTTCGGACACATGCGTTCTAAGATCGAAAATCAATAAAAATCAATATGACATCATTAATTTAAAAATAAAATATGGGCTGACTCCCCAACATATCGCACAGGACCATATAAGCCGGTTTATCCAAAGTCGGCCCTACTTTAATTTTGAAATCCCTTCATGGCATTTCCTTTTGAAATATCGTTAGCTCGATAAAACGTTCTAATCACTATTCAAAGATGTAATTCAGATATTAACGTACAACTAAAACTAAACACATAAAACGAAAGCACGCGCGTCTTTCGATTAATAGTGGAGAACCATTTAATACATTAACATCGAAGAAATTGAGGTATCAGCATTTTAAATTTATTTGTCAGGGGCCGTGGCCAGGAGCTGTAGGCACGTCTACACAACTATGAATTGAACAATAAAACCAAATACCAGCATAAAAATAAACAGCCCAACAACCACCATTGGACACTATACAACCACCATACCAAACTAGTACCAACCAGAAACCACCAGCAACGACCAGTAACAGCCATGAAGTGAACATGAAATCGGGTTCCGCGAATCCGAAGCTCTGCAGCACCGGAGCACTTGAGCGTACACCGCACTCCGTACTTCCGATCCTTTACTCCCTCCCGGTCTCACCCGCACTCTACGCAGACTGGGGACACACCACACCACGCACGCGCAGCACTTCCCACATACGTGTACACCCACAGATACCATCGCGCCGACCGGAGGCGATGGCAAGGCAGAGGACCCACACAGCATCAGCATTAGGCATCAGTATCAAAGGGTTTTAACGAGCGTTAACCACACCCGCTATCTGTCCGACGAAGCCCTAAGGCCCTATGTCTGCAGCACCTGTCAGTATCGTTATAGCAACAATGCAACTTTAAACGAAGCGAAAACACGTGCAACAATCGCTTTAAACTTGATGACAATCATGGTATACGGTACCTATCATTGCTCCGTAAAGCAGGGGCTTACTTGCTTCCTGAATACTGGCTTTACCTGTGAGGAGAGCAGGTGGAGGGGATGTCCCTTTAACACTTCCATCAGACGAAACATTCATTCGTCAGTGCACGGAAGACGGAACGGGGTCACACCAGGTCACATTGTGGACGAGTAAAAGTTAAAAGATTAGTCAAACAGTTAAATGTTGCAAACGCGATACACATTCACCAAGAAGACCAAACAAACATCAGGAGAGGCTAAAGCCGGGAAATTCAATCCACCGTGTCAGCATGCACGGGTCCAGTTAGTTCTTATACACTTTTAACCAATGCGCCAATGTTACGACGATGCACCGCGTTTTACGTTTAAAATACAACAATGTAACACATCTTATTGTTGATCTCCTCCTTGCGCGAACATTTTTCTTCCAAGCCTACCATCATTTTTCCGCCATTAAGCCTCAAAACTCCCACTAATCATCTGCTATACTAAACGGAATGTCTACTTTCTAGCTTGGAAGAGAAGGTATTCTTCAGCTGTAGTTCTCAACTCCTATTTTGCGGCAAAAAAAAAAAAAAAACACAGCAAACTAACGAGGTAAATGAAGCTAACAGGAACTACGTTACAGCCAGCTTATATTGGTTCGTCAGACTAGCTTGAAAGATGTTTTCTAGCTGGGAGTTTGCCTCACAGCTGCTCCCCAGTAGTCAACCGGGGGGGGGGTCCACATATTAGTTCAAGGCGCCTTTTCACCTTTCCAACCCCTAGATGCAGTACCGTAAAATATTCGAGCAATATAAAGAAAATATCGGTGAATTAAAAATGGCACAACACTTCGCAGCAGCGCCGCGATCTTCATAACTAAAACAAGATCATGTGACCCCCATCAGCCTATTGGATGACGGGGGATCTGGAACTTGGATGCTGCGTTTAGAATATGGGCAACGCTATCGAAATGATGAACAGGCGTTTTTAAATAGGAAACATGCTTGGGGCCCATTGCAGAAGGAATGGATTGTACCGGTATTGACTTTTAATTTGTATAAATGTTCATTTGTATGCTTTTACCATGCTTGTTAAAGGTACATTCCTCCCGGTTGGCTTTCCTGTATGGCTCAGTTTTGTAACATTAGCTCAGACGAGTGTAAATGTTGCAAAAGCTGTTTCGAGCAGGATGCGCGAAATTAGTGAGAAGGTATGTCCCTTTAATGTCGCTTCATGTTAGTTGGCGATGCTAAAACTCGACGCGCACACAGGTTATTTTTTAACTTTTATTTTGATGGGTATTTTGGCGGGTCTTCAAAGCCATCCATATTCCACATGCCTGCAGCGTTTGAGACTGGAATCCCTAGAACTACGACGACTGAAACCTGATCTATTTTTGGCTTTTAAGATTATTAGGGGTTTTCTCCCAATTGATGTCCCCTTCTTTGAACTCTCGAATGTGAAAAAAACACGGGGCCACTGTTTTAAACTGGTAAAGCCCAAAACCCGGCTGGACGTTCGATCTTCTTTCTTTGCGGTGAGAATTGTCAACCCGTGGAATGCGTTACCATCTAAATTAGTCCAGTCTCCCTCCCTTCGGACGTTCAGACGTGGACTCGACGAGTTCGACCTAAGACCGTTTTTAAGGAGACCAGAGTTTTGTCTGCCCACATTACCTCCATCCCCCTAGAGAACTGTTTGTGGGACCGGCGTCAGAGACCTTGGTCCTGCCGTTTCCCTTCACACTATATTGGGTGTGACAAACCAAAATATTATTATTATTATGTCTGCTGTGTATTGGCGTCAGAAAGAAGAAGGAGGCTGTGGTCTGACACAGAATCAGTCGAGACCACCACGCATTTTTTTCATGTACTGGTAAAGCAAAACGAAATTTTTTTTATCAGGAGTAAGTAAAAAAAAATACAAACTAAAATTGTTTCAAAAACGTAGAGTCGATCCGTTGAAAGAAAGAACAAGAGAAACCAACTCTGGATCCACATTACGGAATGTCGGTATTAGATTTAAACCTTTTGCCCAGTATTACTTTCTACCTGACTTCACTAATGTGATCGAGATTTGACCAGATTTGACTTCCCAGCAGGGGTACTGCCGGGTGTGCCAGTATTTTTCGTATTTTTTCATATTCCCACTTTTCAATTTTTGTGTAAATATTTTTCACATACCTACTTTTCATATTTGTATCACTATTTTTTTCATTTTCATGGTCACACCAGTTTCACAGTTCTTAATGGAATTTGCTTCTTTACCAGAAACCATTGTAAGTAATTTCTTTGTTTTCAGTATTTATTTTTTTTTGCTATTTCAGGATACCTTTAAAATTTGTTATAATAAAAATAACGTTAAAACCCACATAATTAGCCTATTTATTCAACATACTTATGACAAGATTAAAAAATTCAAAGTCCATGCAAAAGCCCTTTGATAGATTCACTCAGAAAATATACGCCCCTTTCTCAGACGTAACAGTTCTTATACTACGGCTGTGACGTCACGCTACTCAACGCCATGCTAAATTTCCGTAGGTTAAATCCCGTTAACCGTGACCGGAAGTGTGCGTCATCGCAAAAAGTGTGGGTTATCAAGTTACCCCCAAACTTTTGCTGATAACCCACACTTTTGACACTTCCGGATCACACGACCGGGAACGCACACACCATCAACCAAATACAGCGTGCAAAAAAACATACAAAAAGAATTACTTTTAAAAAGGAATGAACTGCCTGGCCCATACTTAAACTTATTCACCCCGCGTAACTTCCCCCTTCCCACCCTCCATTCACAAACTAATATGCAGTGACCCTCATTCATACCGATACCCTATTACCGTATTTTTTAAACAATTCTCAAACTACAAAGTCACAAAATGAATTACATACCTTCCCAGATAATCAGTCTATCCCTGCGGCCTATTATCGAAGTTTTTTCGTTCCGAAAGGCTTCGTAAACGCGAGCGAGCTTGCTAGCATGAAATATGGCGAAACGACGCGTTCCGTCTCCTACGCACCCCCTACCTCCACAAACTCGACGCAAAGGACTCGTCCGTCTACCAACCACTCCACCCTCCATAAACTAAAATGGAATGACCTTCATTCATATCGAGATATTTTCACAAACCACAAACACGTTTTAAATAAATACGAGTTAACTTGACATCCTAACCGTGGTATAAAACAATAATTGGTTATAAACGAGCGGTTATCGAATTTTAACCCACGGCTGCGATTATTGTCCCGGCTCTCATTGCATACTCGAGCCGGGCCAATAATCGCAGCCGTGGGTTAAAATCGATAACCGCTCGTTTCTAATGAATAACTAACTATACATAATTCACAATTTCATTTCATAATCACTAGCCTGTTTCATTTCTCTTTGTAGAGCTTGTCTTTTTGCCTCATTACAACGACAAGTTCTACAAAGATAATTGAATAAGCTAGTGATTCTACAATGAAATTACTATGTCCGTAATTCCGGAGCCAAAATTAGGGCAGATAATTTGATTGTTTTTACTTCGTTTGTGCGTTTTGCCTTTTTTCACACCAACACTCGCATCTTTCACATTTTTTTTTCACATTTTTCACATTTTGTTTTTACCACTGACAAACTTTCACATTTTTAACATTTTTTTTTACACCCGCAGCATGATCCCTGCTACTGTTCGTTTCTATAACGGCCCGCTTCTAATCAAAGAAAAGCTGGACACTTGCGTATAATAATTTTCGGCGACACTTTCTGGCACAAACACAATTTTTGTGTGTCAATAACCACCCTTTTTTATTTAATGCTCTCATATCCTAAACTGGCGAATAATTAGATTTTTTTACGACGCTTTTTTTTTAATGAGCTAAATGGGTCACGCACGATGAATCTATTCCACTCATCTGCCG
>JAHWFP010035084.1:62092-76676 GCA_023313725.1 Lithobius niger | reverse complement strand
TTTTTTTGCGCCTTCTGTGGCTTAACTGCACTAGGAACCATTCACAACGTGGCATCATGCATAGATTTAGGATGGTGGCGCCATCCAGTAGAATCTAAATGCACTACTAAACTGACCCCTAACGAAAGCCGCAAATTACGAGACCATAATTCATCCAATCTATACACTCATGATGATACTTTTGACCAATTTCGCTTCACTGTTGGTATGTGCGTAGGAAGGTTGTAGTCACGTCGCCAAGAAGGTAGCATACAACGCTAAGAACAAAGCACTTTAAAACTCCAAATTTTTGATTTTCCAATCAAAACTACGATAAAAACAAACTGATTAATTTTGAAAATTGTCGTCGTTGATCATACTGTGAAACTACTGAATAGAAAAAAGTTGGCCATCAATAAAGTTTGCACACTTTCACAAGTAAAAGACCTATCTTATCTCGCAAATTTTCGGTGGCAAACTGTTGTGTTCTTCAGGCTTTAAGGTTTTCAGGACTACTCACTACATCATTTGCTTCTGGACAACTTGTAGATTTAAATTCAAGCGGCACCGTAGCCTCTCATTTTTTTCAGACTGCACCACTGGTTTCTCACCCAAATCCCAGGACCCAGTAAATCCAACAGTGCTGCACCTGGTCAACAAGGAACTCCGCAGACACCTAGACCTAAAGGATTTGGGTGAGAAACCAGTGCTGCGGCTCTGCAAAAATGGGAGGCTGTGGTGCTGCTCGAATTTAAGTCTGCAAGTTGTCCAAGGAGCGAATGGTGTAGTAAGTAGTCCAGAAAACTTTAAAGCCTGATCTCTCTTACTTGAGAAAGTGTGTGAACTTTTTTCGAAACTGATTAAAATGCTTTAACAGTAAACAACCACTTATTAAAATGTTTTACATCTAGACCACCTCCACTACAATTTTCTCTGACCTACCAACATAAACTTCCCTGTATGGTCAAAATCCACAATCATACACATACTATTACCATAGCAGAAATTGGCTTTCTTAATGGGTCTCTAGAAGATAAATCCAAATCAGTTGATAATAAAAATAGTGACGTGTCGGTAAAATGGCTTTTAAGATGACCGCTTGGTGTGGACAGGTCAGGAAAAAATTGTACTGTAACGCTTTAGGTGTTAAAAATTTGAATTGGTGCTTTTATACTGTCTGTTACAGCATATCCTATCGTTATTATTATTTGAGTGGAAATAAAAAAAAATGTAAATGTAAGCACTGTATTGTGTTACTCTGGGTCTAATTGCGAGATGACCTAATAATGCACGTGGTTGAAAACTATATCAATCAGGACATGTAATTAGCCACTGAACGTCTTCCTAAATGTGCAGCAAACTTACTTTGGCGGGCAAGTCTGAGTATTGCATGGAGACACGCCTTCCTCAGGCTTGGACGAAAAATCACACAAATGGCTCTCCACTTGTTGATCATCATTTCGAAAGCACTGAGCCGTCGTCTCCATTTCTCCTGAATAACAAAGCGTAAATGAAAATTAGATTCGCTGGTAACTCTCTTCTAACCTCCAAACCAGCAAAACGCACAGCACATAGTTAAAACAAATAACTAATTGCTAAATTTCAACTTCCATGGAAGATTTTATTTTCATGAAATAAGCCAGTAACTATAATATATCAACATTACTAATAATTTATAGGGCTGGAGAGGAGAATTTATAACTCCCCATTGAAACATGTTACATTCATTCCTATTAGTTCCATCCGCGTTTTCAGAAGGCGACACGCGTTCCATCTGATAATTTTTGCTCATTTTTTAGCCCAAATCTAAAGTAAACTAAACTACATAATAATTAAATACAAGCTACTTTCGTTCACTTTAGTTTAATTTTAGGCTGAAAACTAAATAGAAATTCCCACATAAAACTCATGGCGTCCTCTGTAAACGTAGATGGAACTAATAGGAAAGAATCTAAGACGTTTCAGAAGGGCTCTCAATCACAAATTCTCCTCCCCAACCCTATAAATTCTTGACATTACTGACACCTTTTCCAAACAAGAAAACACTGATTGAGTTGTGAGAGAGCTCAGCCTGGTTGCTGGAGGTTTGCTGATCTGGTCGAACCCCTGGAAAGGGGATCTTGGCAAAGTCCCTGCCAGGACTGCCGGCCAGGGTAGCGTGAGAGGCTACCATGCTCCTTCAGCGGCTATGGGAACTATTCTGGCCAATTCTGGACAATCTTTCGGCCCCAACGATGATCGGAGGTTTCCCGGATCAAATCCCCGGGTTGGCACCTCCCTTTATCAGATATTTCTTCTTCTCTAAAAGTCTGGTAATGTTCAAAATTGAGCCGGTTCAGCCATACAAGCATCAAGTTGCTTCGGCTGACTTAAGGCTCAAAGAAATTAAATCATTGCTGATTGTGGCTTTTATGCAGGGATCAAGAAATCATTAAAAAAATTAGATGCCAAATTGGTGCATATTTCATTATTTTTTAGTTGCCAGTTAAAAAAAAAACTGCTTATAATTGGCACTTGGCAGGTACATTTGAGTTATAAGAAGTAGAGTTCAGCAATACAGTCAGTGCACTGTCTAGTTCATATCGTGCTCCTGCACGTTAGGATGGACACTGATGTCATGGAATCTTGGCGGACGACACACTTGCCTGTCTTAATAAAATCTTGAATAAATTAATGGTATTTCTGAACTACATAATTTGTCTTACTACGTGTATGGAATGTGCTATATGGTCACTAAGTAAATGCAATATTTACAGTGCAAGGTGTAATTCTACTTACCTCCTGCACATGACTCAGTGCACTGTGACATTGTGGCTCTCCAAACATAGTGGTATGGGTGAGAATGATAAACGGGTAGAGTCTTATTTGCATCTGGTAACGTGTATTCATATGCAACTCCAGGATTAGTTCCTTGCAACAGGAACTGTAATGGAAGGATGAAAGGAACGATTTAAAACCTGCCACATAAGAAATACTGAAGGTACAGAACGCATTTACAAATTACCTGACCAAACTGCACATGCAGAATTCTAGCGTATTCATTGTAAATGGTGGACTAAGAGTTTTTAATGATTTTAATTGTTTTTGAAAATATTACCTCTATTACTACTTCTTGGTCAAGTGGCCCTTCAGCGAACAAACTTTCTGGTCCATTATATGGACGACGGTAATTGAATACAGCTTGGCCCACTCTATACCTGCCGGGCCAGTCCACTGTCCAATCCCCAGTTAAATAGTATTTATCTTCCGTGTTGCGAATGGCCAGATAACTAGCAGACATGTTCATTTCCCAAACGTGAATGCTGCGTGCACCAGGAGGTATGGACACAATAGTATAATAATCTGCAATGATATTCAGTTTCAATTAATATTGAACAGATATTAAAAGTTAAAAACTATGAAGCAATGAATTGCCCACTTACTATTGTTTACAGGCTGTTCTGTGTAATTTCCACGAATAAAAATGCATGTCGAGTTGTCACCATTGCAGACCCCACACGCATCAAGTCGAGCAGCAGAACCAATAATATAATCACAGCCAACTTCCTACATCAATACAAACGACAAGTAACACTTATAATTGCTTGGTGGCTAAACCCGATTTATTTAAGGGATATGTGACAGAGGCTTTGGGGTCAATGACCTCCGTAACTGTTAACACAAATTTATTTAGTGCCCTAGACCAATAAATCTGAAACAAGATAAACACTGGAGAAGATTCCGAAACAGCTTTTCCTGTAACTTGGACCTAAATTAATTAATTTATCTTCCATAATTGTAGCGCCGCAAGGCATTTTAATTATACCCAAAATAAAAGAAAAAAGAAGTGAAAGTACGTTGCATAACACATTTGCATGCTGAGCAACCAGATATTTGCTAAAAACAAGTAAAATTTTGAGCATGTACAAGACTTGGTAGTATTTTTGACAATTGTGAAAATAGGCAATCCGCTAAAAATTACAAAGATGGGAAAGCGTCCAGAAATCACAAAGCTAAACATACCTTGCACTCTCCATCAATGCAAACATTTGTTGAGTCAGAAAGACAAGATGTGCCGTCAATCACTTTACTGGCCATAGCAAAGAAAAAGTCTAATCCTTCTGGCATACAATATAGCTTGCATCGCATATGTTCTGAAATAGAAAAGCAAGAACATGTTATTTCTAACTCGAAATTAATCCAGACTGTGAAAAAAAAAGATTACAAATTACCACTAAGGCCTTTGCTGTACGGCTGCCACCGATAGAAGGAACCGCGAAACGGGCGGCTGTTAAATGCAGAGCATTGTTCTGCTCGGAAGTCGACCGTCTCAGCAGGACAGAGCTGTTAAACCATCAACAAAATACTGGTGTTGCAGTTTCCCTTTGTTAAAAACAGATTCTACGACCTCGTTACTAACCTGTATATTGCACATTTTGTGTCGTCGGCCATCACCTTCACAGAATTTTCCTCCGTAACGGGGTCTGAAGTAAAGGAAGAATAGAAAATTAACCTTCTTTCTCTATCCGTGATTAATTCAGTGTAATGGTTATGCCAATACTGTTATAAATTCACACCTAGGGTTGTTGCATTCTCGTTCTTGGTAAGTAACGCCCCCTCCACAAGTCCTTGTGCATGTGGACCAGTCAGACCATTCAGACCATTGGCCTTCAACAGGGCCAGGTCCGTTGTTGCCGTAGTCCACACAGACACCACGACGGCACCACTACAAATAACGTACATTTGTAACTGGCTTTTACAAAAGATATATTTAGTACAACACGGGTGACAAAACCTACCTTCTTTGCCCCACACGATGTTCCTTCGGCAGCAGGAAGAAATTTAGTTTCGCACTGTCGTCCTGTTTTCTGACACCACAGTGATTTGCAGATATCCTGGAATTATTAAAATTAATCCAACCAGCACATCTATTGATAGGCAATAAATCAATATTTCAATACTAGTGACTATGTTAACTCTATTCAAAAATTAATCATACATCGAGAAGCGAGCAAGCAAATTTTGATTTATCTACATAATGCTGGATGCCAGCTGAGCTGATACGAAAAGAGCCTAAATGAAAAAAACAGTAAAAGGCCGTACAATTACTTCCCCCTCCTTACGCCGGCATTGCAAGTGGACTCTCCCATTCTACCGGCCCTGTGAAAGAGCAGCGTGGCGGGAGTGGTCGATCAAGACAGGACACGTACGTCGGCAAACAGGTTCAATCTGAAAAATTTCAGGAAGAGTGCCCGGAAAATTTGTCGGAAAAAGTGTGTCCGTAAACTTAATTCATGGCCGGCCTCTAGTTATACAGATAAAAAACTCTCATTTATTCTTACATGGGCATATATAACATTTGAACCACTGCACAGTACCGTAGTAAGGTAACTGGAGGCCCCCTTTCCAACATATCGGGGCAAAATTTCAAACTGAGGCCTCCCTTTCCAACATATCAAAACAAATTTTAAACTGAGGGCCCCCTCCAAAATAATGGGGCAAAATTTTAAGCTGAGCACCCTGACACTCCGTAGATCAATTTTAATTCCCTTGACACACTGTGCTGTACTGTGTTGAGTATTTGAAAAAAAAAACTGTACATAGTCTCGTTCCTGGTAAAAGCATTCTTGCTTTACTATGGTACATTTTTTTTTATTATTATGAGTTTTTTATTGCTTTTTAGCAGTCAAATTTTGAAAGTAATCATTCAGCCTAATATCCAGTTGCAAATTCGTCAACCTTGAAAAGTACGGATTTATTTTATTTTTTCCCTCAAAGAGGCGAGGTGAAATCCCCTGCTGGTAAAGGCCAGGGCAATTTGCCCCCTTTGTCTTCCCCCCTCCCACCTTACTACCACCCTGCCACTACATGATGAAAATTATAATTAAAATCTCGCCCAACAGATTAAATTTGCTAAATTTAAACAACATTACTTTGTCAGTAGGCAAATTATTATTATTAAAGTGCTCAGATCACGGCCAAAATCGGCATGCCCCAGGGGGACGATGCTATTATTATTATTATTATTATTATTATTATTATTATTATTATTATTATTATTATTATTATTAAAATTTAAAAACCTGAAACATGATGATAGCTAGATGATTCTCAAAGATCGTGTTTCACACGAGACGAGATGACACTTCTGTCAGTCTGGTTCTCATCTTGATATTAACCCTGGTGGTCTCGTCACCTGATACCTAACATGGTCCTGGTCTTGCTTAGATTAGACGAGAGGAGACAAGTGTCGTCAAGATTGCAACATGTAACCCCAGTTGTGGTTTTAGTTTTGATTTCATGTGATAAACCAGTTGCCTTAGTAAGTCACGTGAATGCTACAAATTGTTCTTGTATATCATAGTGGAGTTAATGCAGAAGTTAATGCATAAGTGGAATTCACACGATAACAAGAAGGAATAGACAAATCGTTAGTGATGATGAAAATGAACAGTCGGAGTTGGATGAAGGCAATAAACGCGGCGTATGGTTTTCAGAAAGCAAAGATAAGAGTCTTGCTCACTGAATAAATAATACTAATAATAATTACAGCTCTTTTTATTTGAGGCAGGCAAAAGTGAGTGGAGACCAAACGAGACCTTTGACCATCAGTCTCGTCTTGTCCACTACGGTCTCGGTCTTGTCCTGTTTTAACCTGCTGGTCTCTGCCTTGTGTCGAAATTGACTGAGACCGAGACAATTCGTGTCTCATACAAAACACCATCTGGCCTTGGCCACTTAAGTTATGTGAGATTTTAAAAAATTTTCATCATGACTTGAATTTGATGCATTTAAAAGTTGAATGTTTTAAATTTAAAATGCAGTTCATTCAGAAATATTTTCTGGCAAAGGTTTGTGCCTTTGAAAGTTGGTTAAATTTATATTTAATATTTTAGTTTTGACTTAATGAAACTACACATTCGATAATCACCCCGAAAATGTAAAGTACTGGTATGTGTTTTCTTACTTTTCCAAATTCGAACATGCACAACTTAGACTTTTTTCCAAATTGCCACTTGCACTGCATGTCAGCATCGTATAATTCTCCTGGAAGAACATCGGGAAACTTAAATTCTCCTAAATGACGTGGTTCGTTTTCTAAGCACGTTGACTGAGAAGATCTAAACACAAAACATATAAACATTACCGAATTTCACATAGTAACAATGACAAAAGGTAAAGAGTAAAAGATTTTGTAAGAAAGTGGAAATTCACTAAAGTGCATACACCAGAAACTTGCTTAAATCCTTTCGGCTGCAAACTGACCAACTGAAGGTCCCATCAAGTCCAGCAAGAGTCGGTGACATAATACTGCCTTGAGCATCACCACAGACATTTCCGTCACCATCGTGAACCATTCCGAAACTTGAAGAAAAAAGGTTGTTTCTTAATATATGAGTACTTGCGAAGTACATTACACTTCCAGTCGATCTAGCAAACAGCTACATACTTATGACCCGATTCATGAGCAATAGTAAAAGCTAATGCCAATCCCGTGTCTTCATTGATGGTGCAACTCCTGTACTTGCTGCACATGCCACTAATGGGAGCATAACCTACATCAGAAAAACTAATTCTAGATAGCATGTAAAATGTACGTAGCAAATCAAACAATGAGTATATATCGTACATACCTAGTGTATCGCAGGGCTCGTTTTTCCACGAGCAAATATCAAGTCCCGTTAGCAAAATTGCGTGGTCATGATGCGAGCCATTGGCATCTCGCAGAGTAGACTGCCACTGACAGAAACTATGTAGGGAACGCTCCGCATTGTTGTTCAAGACCAGGCCTGGCTGTCAACAAGTTAAGCGGTTAAGATTGGGTTGGTAAAGTACGTTTTCATTTTCCTGAAAAATACTTCCCTTTATATTCTAGTATTCTAGATTAAATTCGTCTACTTAATGCTCAAAGCCCAATAATCAAAGAAAAAGTTGCTTAGCCAGGTTTTCCACCATTGTTGGCATTGCCGCTCATCACTTTTCAAACAATGCCGCTCATCACTTTTCACTGCAGGCACAGTTGTGAGCAGTTGTGCTCTTATTGTACTTATTGGGATTTGATTCTTGTAATAGCATAAGAACAGTTGGCACAGCAATGTAAAAAATAAGTATGTACTTGTTGTGCCAACTGTACTCATCCTATTTCGACAATCAACTCCTAATAAGTTAAACGTGGATACTTTGGTTAAATGCATACGAATAAGCAGCACAACAATGCTTAACTGGAAGAGTCCAAGGATTACTAATCGGGACTGTTTGCAACTCTCCAGGTTAAGTGATTAAACAAGACTTTTAAACAATGAAAACAACAAAATGTATGGTAATTTTGAAGCATTAAAGAATAATTAGCGTCACCTCATCGCCTTCCAATAGAACCAATGCCACAAGCACAACACTGATGTTGTTCCCAATGGTGCCATCATTGTACAGAGCTGCTACCTATAAAAAAAAACTTCCATTTAAAATTGTGTGTTTAAAAAAAAATGCATTATTTACCCATCATATCAACAGCTGAACTATTTGTTACTCTACTCCATGCCACAGCATCTTTTTAAGTCTTAATGCAGTCAGTTTGATTATTATAAGCATGATTGAACTTACCATGTTGAATATGGTCAATACGTAAGTTGTGACGTTATGAACTCCGTGGGCCTTTACCATGGCACTATCCACTACAACTAAAGTTTCAACATTCCTATCTCGAAACTTGGGACGCCGACCGAGTGAACGTCGTGAACGTTGTGGAAGAGGATATTCACCAGGTAAAAAGAGGTTGTGTTTTGGACGTTTAGGCATAACTAAACAAACAAAATTCAATAAAACTGTGTCATATAACACCCAAGTATACGATACCAATAACAAATTCGCTTTTATCTCAGCCAATCAAGCATTATTGAAGGATAAAGACAAATACCTACTATCACGATTTAATAAAGTTTGTTGAAAAACAATCAAAAGACACCATATGTCATGTGAGGAAGATCAGGGGACACGAATGGTGCTTTGATGTAAGGTTTTGTGTTCTACAGGGAAGATGGAGTTGTGGTAATAATACAAGTTAAGGATTTATTCTGTGTTATTAAGCGAGGGAAGAAAAGCAGGATAAGGATAAAAAAAATGGACTATTGACGCCGTTGGGGTTATTTCAACCACAAGCACGCCCTTTGGTTTCCTTGTGTTTGAAATAAACCCAACTGCATTACTACTCCATTTCATTCAAATTATTATCTCAATGCCATCTTCCTTGCAGAACACAAGCCTTGCAGGGAAGCACCAACTGTGTCCTCTGATCTTTCTCTTAAGGTATATGATACATTACGCTTTTGGCATTAATTGTAGTGCAGGTGAAGTTTTGGGCCTAGTTAAACTTGAAGTTTAACGGAGGAGTTGTTACGGTGCGGTTTATTGGTGTCTTCAGACGTTTGTTAGAATTGAGAGGATTTGACGCCTTTTTTATGTTGATCACTCAACTTACTGATGCCCAACTTTGTTTTCTTTTTACGCACTGTTGGTGAAATTTTATTGGGTTTTTATGTAATTTAGGCTGGTAGTAAGTGATACCAGTGATCCTTGCCTGACCTGTTTTGCGTTGCAAACAAATGTTCTATTATTATATATACGTTGTCATAATTTTTCCCCTGAAATTACAAAAGAAATTTTGTTTACTTGTATTTTTCCCACGTTTTGGAAGAAAGTGATTGTCAAATGTTTGTCAAGCCAAAAATCGGTTTTGTGCCTGTTATACCTAAACCTAATACCTAAACCTAAACCAAATACCTAAACTCCACAGTATCTGCTAAAAAAAAACCATGTACACTCATAAAATCATGAGTTACTTGGCCGTGGTCACATAAACAGCAAGTCGAAAACGCACTACAACGCATATTCCAGATGGCCTTGTGGAGATCAGTGGGACATAGTTCCGAATTCACTTGACCCTCCTTTAATTTTTTACGGAAAACTAAACTGAATCATGACAGTGCACAAGGCTTTTAAACCAAGTAAGAATTTGTATTGTTTGCTAAAAGTATTGTACTCATTACTTACATTGGGTTTTAGCGCCGCAAAAATGGTTTTCTGGTTGTGTGTGGTGTCGAGGAGTAAAATGACTGCTGTTCTGTGTAGGCTTCAGAGACCGTTTGTAAATGATATGGGGACGAGGCGCATCAAGACCATCTTCTTCTGTATCCAATGGTTCAATCAAATAATCATGGTTATCCGTACGAATCATTCCTTGCTGCAAAAAAAAAGTAATAATAATATTAATAATAAAGAGAATATATTTTTCCTTAGACTTTTTACAGACGTTAACAGAAAAAAATGGGTGTAGCATTTTTTTGGGGATGTTGCAAACTTGTGAACGAAGCCGTAAATAAATGTAACGTAATTTTCTTCTCAGTTCTAACCAACTATAAAATACTTTAGAAGCTTCTAGCACATGTACGCTATTTACAATTTTTTTAAACTCAGTAGTTTTAAGTGCTTACGTTTTGTTTCATTGGATATACGCTTACTCCCCAGCAAGCAACATGTGGGACATGGCATACAAGTGGCATTTTGAACCAACTTTCATTTTATTACCATATTTAAAAATAAAATTCTTTGAGCATTTAATTAGCCCCTCGAAGCAAACTTATGCTCATGTACAAGAACCAATTTAAGTTTTATTAGACGATTTAGAAGCAGAAAGAAGCCAAGCAAACAGAGGGACAAACCTGGGGATTCGAACGGGGAACACTGATCATGTATGAGCCAAACAAATGTCCAGACAGTATCCATGTGTTTCATTCCTGGCAGTGGTAAAGCAATTCGCTAAACTGCTCTTTCTTTTGCCTACAATTATTCAGCTTCAATTTGCTGTGCTGCATGTAGCGGACTCTCTTTTCTTTCTTTTGTGCAGTGCTAAATGCATCCATGCAGCAGTAAAAGCAGTGCTAGCTCTGCTCCAGAAACAAGATGGCCGCTTCCCACCGATAAAAAATTTGATCACCTTCGGCAAATAGTTTTTTTATAGTTATGTTGGATTTAATTAAAACCACAAAGGTGCAAGTGGGTCAAGTAATTAATGCACAGCGAGAAAATTTATTCATATCTAACATTGTTTTCAGCGAGTTGAACGATTACGGCAAATGCATGGAGGTGGCAGCGGCCACTTTTTTCCAGCTCGTCTGGTAGCTGTCTTTGTACTAATCTGCCAGGAAACTGTTTCTTTTGGTCCTTCAGAGCTAGTGATGTATGCACACGTGACACAGACATTTAGCCTAATACTGCAGGTAATGCACTGCTGTAAGGAAAAGAAATGCAGAGAATAAAGAAGTAAGGGCACTGTGTCCTTGCCCTTAGCACGGAAACAGTGAATGCTTGGAATATGACTGAATATAGTAGAATGTTATATAGGCAGTCCTTTAATCGTTTCTTGAATAGGACGCAGTAATTGTAAGAGTGTTTTTATTTAAGGTCCCGGTGATAATGGCTCACACCCCTTCCGGTGACCATCCACAAATGGTGATAAATACTTTTTTTTATTATATTATTAATTATTATACACGGTAGCCTACTTATACCGCAGATCGGCTAAAGGAGCCTGGTAGTTTCGCACACTGCTCTCATTGGCAGGCTAGCTGAGATCTGGATCTGATCATGGGTTCTGAACGGACATTTGTCAGCAGTAAAAGTGTTAATGCTATAGGATTCTTGTGGTATCTTCATAAAGCCTTAAATTTGCATAATTTTCGTACATGCTAGAAACATTTGTAGAAAATTGTCTGTGTTTTTGTACTATGTAACAGTTCTGAATTATGTTAATACCTCAAATACCAACAATACCTTTTTATCTTTTAAATTTTTTTGAAGAATAACAAAATTACCAGTCCGTGACAATTGCTGACGGCAGCCACTGAATGGGGGTGGAGTGTGTCATGGCCCACTAGCAAACAGTCGGGGTGTGGATGCTCCATCATAGTGTGTTCAGGGTGTGTCCTGTTACGTGACTGACGCCTAAAAACAAGTAAGAAGCATCAGTTTCTGGAAGTATTCAATAAAAACTTGAAAACTATTTGCATATAACCAAAAACAGAATGGCCTGCTTTGAGAAAAATTGATTTTCAGAGGTCTCGCTCTTAGTGTTCAGTAAATCTGTCAATATTGAAGTCAAGTCAAAAGAGTACATGCTGCAGCCTGAAGAGGCTAGTTACAAACTTCAGTATATTCTCATTTCATAGGAGCTGACGAGTCCTTCGTGTGACTGATGCTTTCGTCGAACATTTGAAAAAAGAACAGGAATCAAAAAACGTCTTATAAAGTTAAGTTTCTGCTGATCACTTTTGGTTGCATTTCTTCTCATTCCCCCTTCTTTTCTCAGTGCTGAGTTCTAAAGGTTGTCGCACACTTGTCTTTGCCACACGGCAAAGAGTTAATACTAGATAGTCATAAATTTAGGCCTAAATAATGACTGATATACATCAATGAGGTGTGATAGATTGGTTTAGGTTAAGTTACATTTGGTTGTTTACGATGCATGTTAATTGACGTTAAGACTTCTGGTTTTGAATGATTTTAACTACGTCTGAACGGCGAAGCCCAAATAGGCACTATACTTAAGAATAGGTACTGGTCGCCTAAAGTTCAGGGAAATACTCTCATCAGTATGACTCTAGTATTGCAATTTTACAGAGGAAACACCCATTTACAGAAAAGAAATCTATTGACCATAAGTAGCAAGTTAATTTAATTGCAGGTTATAACAACGAGACAAGGATATCTTTTCTGTGTGATGTTGGATACAATATTATACTCCCACTCCTTTTCAGACTCCATCAAAATGCGGAACTCTTTGCCAGCTCCAAGCATGAAGTGCAACACCATAAATTCCTTTGCACTATTGCTGTCAACTCCCTCTTTTCCGTAGTTATACTCTGAAAAGAGGGTGTTATACCTAAGTCGCAGTTACAGTCTGAAAAGAGGGCGTTATACCTAAGTTGCAGTTATACTCTGAAAAGAGGGTGTTATACCTAAGTCGCAGTTGCAGTCTGAAAAGAGGGCGTTACACCTAAGTTGCAGTTATACTCTGAAAAGAGGGTGTTATACCTAAGCCGCAGTTAGTCTGAAAAGAGGGCATTACACCTAAGTCGCAGTTACAGTCTGAAAAGACGGCGTTACACCTAAGTTGCAGTTATACTCTGAAAAGAAGGTGTTATACCTAAGTCGCAGTTACAGTCTGAAAAGAGGGCGTTACACCTAAGTTGCAGTTATACTCTGAAAAGAGGGTGTTATACCTAAGTCGCAGTTACATTCTGAAAAGAGGGCGTTACACCTAAGTTGCAGTTATACTCTGAAAAGAGGGTGGTATACCTAAGTCGCAGTTACAGTCTGAAAAGAGGGTGTTACACCTAAGTTGCAGTTATACTCTGAAAAGAGGGGATTAGCCCTAAGCTGCAGTTACACTCTGAAAAAGAGGAATATACCCGAGTTGCAGTTGTACTCTGAAAAGAGAGCATTAAACCCAAGTTGCAGTTATACTCTGAAAAGAGAGTGTTACACCTAAGTTGCAGTTATACTCTGAAAAGAGGGGATTAGCCCTAAGCTGCAGTTACACTCTGAAAAGAGGAATATACCCGAGTTGCAGTTGTACTCTGAAAAGAGAGCATTAAACCCAAGTTGCAGTTATACTCTTAAAAGAGGGAATTAGCCCTAAGCTGCAGTTGCACTCTGAAAAGAGGGTATTATACCTGAGTTGTAGACTTGTAGTTAAACTCTGAAAATAAGGCGTTATACATAAGTGTGACTGGCGTTTTGCAATGGAAACTAGGAAGTTTTACAATTTACCTGTAAACTGTGAATCCAGGTGCTAAGAGTGCCATGTTTGGGGCCAACTGAAGATGGAAGTCTTGTCCAAAAGCATGCAGCCAATAAAATAGCTTGCTGTCTGTGTCTCTTTTTATCCGACTCGGCCGCAGTTGGTGCGACACGAAGCGTCCATTTTCGTCTGACCTTACGGGATGAACCATAGCGATGGCTGATAGAAAAGAAGGTAAACCGAAGAAAAATTAAACCCAGGCCATAATCAATCGTAATAAAATAACCTGTCTCAAATTGGAGACTTCATGCAGCCTACCTGAGTACTGAGAGGCAGCTCAGGTATACGGGATATCAGTTCAAGGGGTGGCAAAATGAGGTCTAATCTTTTATTTTACTATATCTGTTAGTTAATAGCTAGTTTTCAAAGTCGGCTGATCATCAAACAAACTTATTTTAATTATTCAAAGTGTATGGTGAACGTTTTTGTCTTGCTGTGAGACAAATAAGGTCATAAATTGTGTAAAAATTCAATAACAATTACGCCTTTTATACTTAGTACTTCAAGAAATTCCCGTTGTTATACTTTGGGTGGAGGGAGGCCGAAAGCCAAAATGAGATTAAAAATAAAGCTAAAAGCTGGGGGGGGGGGGGGGGGGGAAAAAAAACACGAAGAGGTTCGGGGGAGGGGAAAACATCCAGCATTGGGCACACAATTTACCGTGAGACGACCCTGTGATCAAGAACTCTTACACATACATACAAGTGGTTGATTTGCTTATTTGTTCGCAATTTTCAATGTTTATTTTCGTTATTTAGTTTTTTTTTTTTT
>JAHWFP010035084.1:39033-57092 GCA_023313725.1 Lithobius niger | reverse complement strand
TAAGTTGGGTAAGCGGGGGAACAGAACGTCATAATTCATCCGTCTCTAGACGGGCTGGCGTCTAGTGATCAAATATAAAAGAGAATCGAGAGGACAACATAAATATGCTCAGTGACAGGAGACCCCTGTGCTTAGTGCAATTTACCAAGGGTTGTGGTAAGTTCAGGAGATGAGAAATAAGATGAACTGTATCGAGCTTACATGAGCTTACCATCTAAGTTTAGTGGTTCTGGTAGGGCTTGTTTCATATGGCCGTCCATTTCCAAATCTTCCTTCCATGATTGTTGCTGGTCGACAGCTGCCTAAACAAGAAAAGCTGAATGTTAGCAGGTTAAGAAACTAATGACAACATAAATAAAACTTGTTACACCACATTCATCGTATAAAAGTCTCAAATTTTATCCAATCACAACCTTTTAACCTGTTGGTTGAGAATGAAAGGGGAAAAAAACCTACGAGTGCACAAACACACAGGAAAGCATAACGTTTCGCGGTTACTTTCACCTGGTCATGAAAAAAATTCCGTTAAACGCATCAAGTAACACAGTTCATGGCAACTTAAAAGCGAGTTGCCGCCAGATTAACGTTGCAGCATTTAGACAGAATCAGAAATCAGAATCAGAAATGGTTTTTATTGCATCGTATATTTACATGAGACAAGATCTTATGATAAGACCGAGGTCTTTTTTACGCCAAAGGAAAAACACTAATGACAACAAATTAGTCAAATTAAATCAATGCAAACTGAAGCAAGACACATAGTAAAGACTTAACCATACGACAAAAACAAACACGAAAAAACTAACTGTTATGGTAAAGCAGACAATGCCGAGGCCATGTGCCTTTTCCTACCAGACCAAAAGCTTACTTTCTTGCTCTGCTATTTACCTGACAGCTATTCATATAGTCAAATTGGGACACTATCTTCCTTTATTCTTAGTCGTTTCAACGATAATACCCCAAATATTTTACTTGGTGACTTCAATTTATCTTCGGTGGACTGGACGACCAATGTAGCAGTGGACCGCCCGCACCAGGTGTTCTTGTCAAAAATTGCTCCTTTGGCTTTCGATCAACTTGTTGATTTTCCGACTAGAGGGAAAAACATCCTTGATTTAATTTTTACCACAGATGACAGACTTGTTTTTGATGTTTCATCCTACGACAACTTGGGAACTAGTGACCATAGCATGGTTGCCTTTAAACTAAACTGCTTCATGGTTGGTACTGAGTACAATCGCCCAACTCAAGGGAAAATTGATTTTGAAAAATTACGTCATAGTCTTCAATACATTGATTGGTCCGAGCATCTCTCTCCATACGGTAACGATATTAATAACGCTTGGAATTGTTTTTCTAATCTTATTACCCAGAAAACTGAACAGTGCCGCGGAAAGCCACGAACTAGAAGGTCCGGCAAAAATTCATTACCAACATCAATTAGGAAACTAGGTAAAAAAAAAACTTAAACTTTGGAGAGAGCTTAAAAGAAACCCAGGAAGCCACAGTTTAAGCAATTACAATCTATGCCGTTCACAATACTTGACCAGCATTCAAACTTGGCACAACAACAGCGCATCAAAAGTGGTACAGGACGGGAATATCTCGGCACTTTTTCGCTACTACAAAAAAAAAACCAGCACTGTGAAAAGCATACCACCACTCTTATTTAATGGCATTTATGCTACAACAAACATAGCCAAAGCAAACCTATTGAACACCATATTTGTATCTAATGGAGTCACTGATGATAATCTAATATTACCACCAAACGATACTGAGCTCAATTCTTCTGCGTCATCCAAACCATTTCTCAGCTCTATTGTTTTTACCCGACAACTCGTACTTGAAGCAATGTCAGCACTCAAACCCAGTCATGCTGTCGGTCCAGATGGCCGTTCGTCGTTTTTTTATAAACAAATTTACCTAGAAATTGGTGAGGCTCTACTGTTCCTTTTCAACCTCTCTTTCCGTCTGGGAAAAATACCAGAAAGCTGGAGTATGGCGAATGTGGTTCCGATATTTAAGACGGGTAACCATTCAGATCCCCATAACTACCGTCCTATAGCTCTTACTGCCGTTCCATGTAAAATCATGGAAGCGATCATTCGAACCCAAATGCTTTCGTTTTTCTCCAAACACTCTTTACTGGACAATGAACAATTTGGCTTTCTACCCGGACGATCCTCTACCATGCAACTTCTCTTATATCTGGACCAGCTGACGAGTGCTCTTGACATCGGCATCCCATCTGATTTTATTTTTTACGACTTCAAAAAAGCCTTTGAGTCGGTCGTCCACTCCAAACTGCTCGTCAAATTACTTGCTCTCCAAATCTCTGGAGATCTACTTTACTGGATCCAGGCATTTATCTCGAACCGTACACAAAAGGTCGTTATTGAGTCGATTCAATCAGAATGCTACAGTGTGGTTAGTGGGGTACCTCAAGGATCCGTCCTGGGCCCCCTACTCTTCGTCGTATTTTTAAATGATCTTACTTTTCCTTTGGAGTCACCTGGGGCGACACGTTTCAAATTCGCTGATGACGTCAAAACGGGATCAACTATCATCTGTTTTCGTGACGGCTATCAACTTCATACTGATATAGACATCGTATACCAATGGTCGCTTAAATGGCTGTTGCCCCTTTCACAATCTAAATGCTATGTTTTCCACGTGGGTGCCTCCAATCCTTCATTGTCCTATGACCTAGGTGGAACCAATTTACAAGTTGCAGACTGTGGTCGCGACCTAGGGATTTGGTTCTCTAAGGACCTATCGTTTTCTACACACTGCACGAAGATTGCAGCTACAGCTTATCGCAGACTATCAATGATTAGGAAATGCTTTGAGGCCACTAGCGTTGATATACAGGTGTGGGCCTTTAAAGTCTTTGTAAGACCCCTTTTGGAATATGCGAGCCCAGTTTGGTCCCCCCACCTACTGGGTGATATTGATCGCCTTGAGGCTGTACAGCGAACCTTCACCAGACGCCTTCCTGGCTTCAAGACTCTTCAGGCCAGTTCTCGCCTTCGTAAGGCCGGACTGGAACCATTAGAGTTGCGTAGGATTAGAGCACACCTGATAATGACTTTTAAGATTTTGCATGGATTACTGCCGATCGATCTACCCTTTTTCGATCAAGCTCCCTCTTCATCCACCAGAGGCCATTCCCTGAAGCTGCGTGTCGAGCTCACACATCTGGGCTGTCGGAAATCATTCTTTGCCGTGCGTGTAGTTCCAATTTGGAACTCACTACCCGAAGAGATGGTCTCTGCCGCGTCAATCTCAATCTTTAAGAAGAAGCTACTGAGCTGTGATCTCACTAAATTCCTTAAAAGGACTTACTGACAAACTCCTTTTAATCACTCTTCCATGATATGAATTCACTTCTTCTCTCTTCTCCTTTTAACGCTGGGAACGGTATTAGTGGCCTGCCCTTCCGTAATTCCACTCCCACTTTTGATGAGAGTAAACCTCTTATTATTATTATTATTATTATTATTATTATTAAACATGACGAGGATGTATGGAAACGTGACAGGACAAGGTGGGGACAAACAGAACGAAGAGCACCGACAGAAAGAGAAAAAGAAAAAAAAAACTATGAAAAAGAAAAAGAAAGAAAATTTATAATTTAGAAAATTTTGATGATTCAACGAAATTACAGTGGAGGCGTTTTGCAAGGTGTGAAAAGTTCTTTCGGGAAAGAGTGAAGAGTGGTGGCAGATTTAATATTTGTAGAAATTTGATTGCAGATTGGAGTAATTCCTATCGAGTTTTCTGTCGCAGCATGCACAAAACAAAACTTTTAAACTCAGTATACAAGCCACGTGACTCCTGAATTATTGAGTAAAAATTTGGCACGCCCTCGTGCACTTGGAAACAAGGTATAAATATTAACGATATTGGTGTCACTGGATGGCGCCAGGAGATTTTCTTTATATTTTTCTGTGGCGCCATCTAGTGACATTAGTATCGTTAATGTTTATAGCCTGCTTCCAGATGCACGATGACGTACCAAATTTTTATTAAGTAATTCAAAGGAACGTGGCTTGTTTGTTGTGTTAAAGATATTTCTTTGTGCATTCCTCTGCTTGTTGCAAGCAAGTGCTAGAGAGAACTATATAGCGCTAGATAGCACTAGCTTTCGTTTGGTGGCAACCCGCCTTTAACCTGGACGAAACAAGCAAGCAATAGAGCAGTGACACGACGTAGTTTTATTGTATATAACTGTATGCTGGAGCCTTATGGGTTAGCTGCAAGGGGCACTACAGAGAGAAACAGAAGGACGTCATACTGAAGCCGATGCTGTGAAGAGTGATTTCTTAGACCTAAAACGCGCGATTTTTGTTGTTGGAGAAAACAACGTTATTTTAAGCCTAAGAAATCCGCTCTTCCGTTGTTTTTCCCTCCATTTTTATGTAGTGCACCTTGTAGTTATGCCCTCCAAAACCCACACTGGTGCCAATATGGTGGAAAATGTCACTGCTCTATAGGAAACCATTCGATCTATCTCCTGCGAACAGGACCTGAAAGAGTGGCTATCACACACAAACTTTAATTTCCCCGGGTGAATAAGGAGAGATGGGGGAACAGGACGGGTAGAAAGGGACGAAAAATGAATCCTTTTGGTAACAGGTACGTACGCCAAAAGTTGAGTCACCAACCCGGAGCCCACACTCGCAATCACGGGCCTGTATGTATTTCGACTTTAATTATCACGGTGCTGTCATGATTCCTCATATAAAATAATTTCTTCACGTAGGAACGTCGAAATGATTTCCAATAAACAAACGAGTTTCGAAATGATTTCGTAATTTGGATGAGAAGACTATAAATAAGGACAGATCCTAGGTGGGTAAAAAAGTCAGTCCATAGGTTCACCGCAACGTTTGTGAGGGAGGGACCCGGGGACCCCGAGTAAAGCGAGCCGCCACAGCCCAGTGGTCAGCGGCTTCGTCTCCAATCCAAGTGAATGCTGGTTCGAATCCACCGACTGACCTGATGGGACTTTTAAGAAAATCATCAGGAATAATTCGTGACTGAAAGTCTTAAAAATAGTGTTTTGGAGTGAATTCTCTGTCTCGGTGGTGGCATAGCTAAGGCCTATGGGACTGTGAGGGGCGGGTCACACTCTCTTTGGCTTGGCTTTTCGGTGGCTGATTGGGTGAAATGAACAGATATGCTAAATAAAAAGCCACGAAGAGCACAAACATAAGTAAAAAGCGCTACGTTTCGAGGATAATTTCATCTCGTCATCAGGCGCAAAGTACACAACAGCTTCGTCAAATGAAGGTACAAGAGTTTGAAAGAGTACATACCCCCCCCCCCCAATGCTAAAATGTTCACTTGTATTTGAGTGAAGAGTGCATACCACTTTATACAATATGCAGCCAGCTGAAAAGAAGGCGTTAATGACTTTTGTCAGGAGCGACGTAAAAGAAAACCCATGGAGTTCGACGGAGTGTCCATCGTAATATTGTCGCATGTTCCATCTCTCGTCGTGGGTCACAATCCTATGCGGGCAAAGGTGTAACGACTGTTCGTTACGATTTTTTGGGATAACTCACGTCAAAAATACACTAAATGGGTTTTTTAACCTGGTAGATAGGCACGAAAAAATACCACTCGTACTACGATTAGTTCAGACATGCGAAACACGGGTTTTCTACCCCAGTCGGCCTTGGACTGAAGAGGCCATCTGCTTCACCGCTTCATTCTGGTGGAACACTCGTTGCACTCGGAGGTGCAACGAGTGTTCCACCAGAATGAAGCGGTGAAGCAGATGGCCTCTTCAGTCCAAGGCCGACTGGGGTAGAAAACCCGTGTTTTGCATCCCGACTCAACCCAGTTCACGTGCGTGCCAGAATGTTAACGCCTTTTAACGATGCTTTGGTAAAATAAAATTCTAATATCGCCTGTTTTTACTTATTCTGTACGATTTAACATACAAATCGCACAAAGGCTGCAGAGTGGACGTTCCGTACGTAGTGTGTGGGCTTATGAAATAACGATATTCGAAGGTATAAGACCTCACACAATTCTACACCTCTGGATTAAAAACTGTGGTGTCAGCCAATTGTGCCCCTACCAATACCCCCCCCCCCTCGCCACCCCTAAAAAAAAGTTTACTTTTACAAAGAAGTTGCGCGTGCGGATATTCTGGAGAAGGGGGTGCAGAGAACAAGAGTGCATCTTAAACGGCCAATCAGCGAACCTGAAAAATGATTGCATGGGTGGTTCCCCTTCGTCTCTTCCCCGCAGGGTTCTGGCGCTAAACAATGTCTTGTTGACCCGGGGTCAGTAAAGAGAGGCCTGAGTGACGGACCTCAAGACCACACCCCACCCACGCATCCCCCTTCTCCGCCCACTCATCCCTACTGACCGAGAACAAAGGAAGGATGATCTAGAGAGATCTGAGGGCTTTTTAAAAGATTACCATTGGGTGGGAGGAAGCTCATCGCTGTCACCATCATTTTTAACAATGTAGGGTGTTTCGCCAAAGTTTGAGATATTCCGCCCTCTCTCTGCCGTTTCCATTAGTTTTTACGCACGAATACGTGATTTGATCATTTTTTACCTTCAGGACCATATAAAAAGGTCTACGGAACGGGAAGTACTGCTATAGTTTAGACGTTGTTTGAGTATATGGGTTATGGCGCCCAACCAGCTCATATTTGCACTACACTATACATCCACCTCAGAAAGGTATTATCCTTGTAATGGTGGCTCAGTCAGCAAATGCTTTGGTGTATTGGTCGAGAATGATACATTTGCAAACCGATTTATACTTTGAGCGACGGGGGGGTTCTTGAGGGTGGGATTTACTTTAAAAAAAATAAGTGTAGGAGAACGCTTTTTTTTAAATTCAAGGGACTGATGTCTATTATCGTGTTGCGTATCACGGAAACTTCATGTAAATCTTAAGTCGTTTACCTCACAGTTACGTCATCTGACATCGATCACCACACTTTTGTGTGCATGACATCCATCACATTAGTGTGATATGGGATATATCGCTGATCATTTTTTGCATTGTGGAAGTTAAGCCGCCCGCGCACTGAGTGACTTGGCCACGCGGCCAGGTCGTTGCAGCCAATGAGAATGCTTACCGTTTATGTAAAACCACGCACTAATAATTTTCATTGGCTGCAGCATCCTGGCCGCGCGCCAAGTCGCTCAGTGCGCGGGCTGCCTTATGGACCGTGCGATAAGCCGATTTACGGTCACTAGTCAGGATGCAAACTAATAAAACATGAAATAACAATGCTCTAAATAGGCACAATAATGAGGAGCAAGATGAAGCATGAATGTTACACGTAATTACACTGTCTGAAACAAATCAAATCGGGTTTCCAGCTGTGATATGAGATGGCACTTATGCTCCATTGTCAGGCGCGAGCTATTACACGATCACCCGTATACCGTCCGTTGTGAATGGTCGAAGCAGATGACGTACGAACAGCACCCAATCAGAGCTTGCTGTCGCTATTACTATTAGTCCTCGCTTGCTTGCGGTATTAATAATGTAGATTCGAAGAAATGCAGTCAACATTGTGACAAGTAAGCAGCAATTATGACGAAACAGTTCGCGTGCCGTGACATTTGTCATTCGTATTTGTTCGCAATGTTGGCTCCACCAAGGGTACCCTCACGTCCCCCAATTTTTTTTAATTCCCCTCTACGTACCAACATTGGAAAAATTACATATTTCATAGCATGATTATTTGAGCGACAACTAATCATGTTATGAAATAGACCATTTTTCGAAATTTGAAAGGGGTTGAACGAGTGTGAAAATATGAATACGTGACATAATATACTGTTGACCTGCAAGCAATTATCATTATATTTATTTAGTGCACCATGACGGATGTTTCTTTTAACTGTATAACTTTATTTTAAAACCTTAGCCTAAAATAACATTTAAGTTTCACTCAAAATTTGAATTTGAAATTTGTTGAAGCCGACTCCGATTTTAACTTTGTTGGTTTGCTGAAGACGAGCTTCTCTATCTTCGGTTTGTGGTGATGGTATTGATAATGATACGAACTTCTCGTTTTTACGACTGGCTGGCCTACTGGTTGGGGGAACTTCGTTCTCTCCCCCACCCCAAGCCAGTAAGCCAGCCAGTCGTAAAAACTTTTTTTTTGGGGGGGGGGGGGGGGCGACGGGGGAACTTCGTCCCCACCCCCTTAAAAAACAGTCATAAACCAATAGGCCAGTCAGCCGTAATTTTTCTGTGTGGGAATTACTTCGTCCTCCACAAAAATGGCAACAACGAGAAGATCAGTGCTCTCACGCCCCCTCCCCCCGCCCCATGGGCATCACTGGGCTCCACTATGGTTGTGCATCTAACAAAAAATAATAATAAGGTCTTTTGCGGTTTAACAATGACATAATCCAACACCACGAGCGATTACCGAGGTCCACCAACTTATGTCCACAAACGACTTTAAAAAACGGGTTCGACATGAAACAACATGCGTTCCTTGGAGCGCAAGAATGTCTTGTCGCTGGCGCTTTTACTGCCACTTTGTGTTGAACCTTTCTCCGCAGATTCGACCAGGCGAAGGAGATTTTTCTCTCCAAAAATGTAATGGCCATTTTCGTCCGGTTTGACGCCGTTTCTCTATTCAGGTTTTTATGACGAGAGAAGCGCGCGCAATGGACCCTGCCATTCTGGTCATAAAGATAGCTAGCTAACTGTCACTCTGTCACAATTTCGTCCTTGCCGACACCCTTTACACGCCGTTGCCCACGTAACCCCCATATTTTACCAATTACTACCTTATATGGAAGTACGACATTTATGGACTGTCAACTGCGGATTTCGTTTCTGTCCTGTTAGGTTCACGAGCCGAAAAGATGCTGACAAATGTGGACATGCATCATCCGAGCTCGTCCGACCCAATTCTTACTTTTTCAAGCCATTGATAACAAAAAGCGAAGGATAAAAAAAAAAAAATATGTGAACACGAACGAACCGAATGGCATTTAGAGCATTTAATGACTTTACCAACATGAACAAAAACGAACGAACTATCGTTAACAGTCTGCCTAGTCCAAAGTTATAAAATAATTGAGGCCCGTAAACTTTTTTGTGGCGATTTAAGGTGCTTTTCACTGAATGACAGGTTGCAGCATCTAGCGCCGTCTTATGGAACGCCCTGCTGGACAAAATACGTTTTGCGTCACGTTGTAATTCGGTTTACAACGCGTTACAATTCGATTTTCGACGCGTTGCAAGTGTGGCCAATGGGGTGCCTTTTCTTCAACGCGTTGCAATTTATTTTTAACGCGTTGCAATTTATTTATAACGCGTTGGAAATCGGTTTACAACGTGACGTAGAACAACCAATGGTATAGATCGTACGTACGCAGCCAATGGCAATACCCCACGAATTCGCTGCGTTATAAATAAATTGTAACGCGTTAAAAATAAATTGCAACGCGTTGAAGAAAAAGGTACCATATTAGTCACATTTGCAACGCGTCGTAAATCGAATTATAACGTGACGTAAAACGTTATTTTGTCCAGCAGGGCGTTCCATACCGTCTACCCAAAGGCGGATCCAGAACGAAGTTTAAAGGGGGGACGCAGGATGATTTTTCTACGTTTTCGTGCATTTTTTTCGTGATTTAACTGCATTTTTTTTTTAATTTCGGCAATTTTATCCGTGTATATTTGCTTGTGGGTTCCGCAGGATGATTTTTCTCCGTTTACGTGCATTTTTTTTCGTAATAACTGTGTTTTTTTTTTAATTTCGGCAATTTTTCCGTGTATACTTGCCTTGGAGGGGTCTCCCTTGGCCCCTACCTTGCATCTACCATTATTTGGCTATGTAGCACTTGATTTCAACAAGCGAAGGAATGCGCAAAGAAATTTCTTTTTACATAACAAACTAGCCACGTGCCTCCTTAATAATTAAATGTAAAGTTGGTACGTCCACATGCACCAGGGAGTAATCGGTCAAGGTTAACGTTGTCACTGTCATTAGATGGCGCCCGTCTAGGGGTTCAAAATCTGCGTTTCAAAACGGTCGATATATAATAAAAGCGCCGTTAGGTCGTTAGGTTTCACTTTACCGATTGCATCCTGGTGACGTAAGCGCCCCAACTTTACACTCAATAATTAAGGAGGCACGTGGCTTGTTTGTTATGTAAAAAGAAATCTATTTGTATGTTCCTTCGCCTGTTAAAATTAAGGGCTAGACAGAACTAGATAGCGCCAAATGGATATAGATGCTGTAGCTTGTCATTTGGTGGCTATCCCCCTTTAAAGTGGCACTATGACCAATTGAAATGCGAACGAAAATACCTTGGCGCCATCTAGCGGCAGTGATATTGTTAACCGTTATAGCTTGTTCCCAAGTGCATGAGGACGAACCAAATTTTGACTCAATAATTACGGATATCGTGGCTTTTTTGTTTCGTTAAAAGAAATGTTGTTATGCATTCCATCACTTGGTGCAAGGAAGAGCTAGTTGGTATTACATAGCGCTAGATGTGGTCAGATTTCGTCTGCTTTCAATCGGTGATAGTGCCACTTTAAAGGGACATAAATCCTTCAGGTATGTCGTGCGACCCGTTGAGAATAGCGTTTGCAACATTTACACAGGTTAGAGTTAATGTCGCAAAATCATCTCGCACGAGAGAAAAAAACAAGAAAACGAATGTGTTGGCAACATTTACATACGTTTGAACTAAAGTCGCAATACTGAGTCATACAGGAAAGCCAAGAGGGATGCATGTACCTTTAAATGACAGTACATGCTTCAGAATTTGTCCTATTTATACGTAGCGGTTTTGCTTCGAAAGCGTACGGTTTCTAATATCTATAAAGGCTTGACAGTATATACTCGACGCGTCATACACGTAGCATCGAATTCTGCCACCCGTCGCGCTGTGAACACACCATAAAAAGCACTGCTCTCTTAGCTGAATTTGAACTTAGGGAAGTCGCTCGTAACGCGTGATACGCGAATTTTTATCTTGAAAACTTGCATTGCCCCTAGAGTATTAAACTTTAACAACAATGGCTTGATGTACATAAAAATAATGGCTCCGGAGGCTAACTTTCTTTAACTTCAAACAGACGAAGAACTAAGGAAAACGTGTGCATTGTCTGTATGTGCGGTATGGCGTTTTCTTTCCTCATTAAAAATGTATTACACGATCTTTTCACGTAGCAACAAATCATCCGTAGACTTCAAGGATAGTCACCGTTACCGTAAAATAACGTTTCTTCAGTGCTACAACACCGGCAACTCTCATAATGAGAAGAATACCACGTTTGTGCGTGCCGTTAACACAAATCAACGCTAGGAATGTTTACTTTCAGCGCGCCTTGCGGCTGTTTTTGAAAGTTTTGGACGACGCAACTCGCATGCTACTCGACAGCGAGCGTCAAGCCTTTATAGATATTAGAAACCGCAAAACATTAAAGAAAAATAAAAGTCGTTCGCAGAGAAAGGTAGTCTTTATTTTTGCATATTTTGTTTAGGCCTACTTAATCATTTTCACCCTCTTTACTATTATTCCCAAAGTTTTCCAGTTGTTGCACGAGTTTTCTAAATGCGTTCTAAAAACAACCATGACCAGAGTCGGAAAAATCTGAGCACCTGAACTACAATTATTTAGGGTCGAACCCGGTCATTTCGACTGAGTTAAAATGATTATCAAATACATTGTCGAAAATATTTCCTTTTTTTTTTGGTGATGTAAGCCAGGTAACTCAAACTACTACTTAATCAGGCTCATGCTGAACTTTAGATAAATTCGTAAATGTGGACATGAACAGTGTTTACAGGTGTTTATTTAGGGTAAATTTTGTTTCACCAGTTCATTATGGGTGACGGGGTGCGTGAAAAAGGTGATTCATTCCAACTCAACTCCCATCATAACCCCTAGTTAAAACACCTGCACGACTTTGAAAGAAAGCATCTCCATTTAGGGACCGGTCATTATTTATTGGGGGGGGGGGGTGTCATGGATTTTTTGTGCCCTCGAAAAGGAAGGGGTCACATTTTTTTTAGGCCCCGTTAAGGGGGAATCACGAAAAAAACACTGACTAGAGGAAAGATTCATTTTAGGACCTCAAAACTGACACACGCCTCAGCTTCTGGGAGACATGCATGCCCCCAGACCCCCCCATGATGTGACTGTGTACACGGTTTTGACGCTGTCAGTATCAGTACTAGTGTAGGTTTTTCATTAAACGTTCTAGAAAGCCTTGCCTCCTGGACAATCAATTTTCCGTCTTTCAGGTGCTGGCTATACAACTAGTGGTAAGGGCGCGTTTATGCACGGACTCTCCTTTGCATTCTCGCAGCTAGACACTAGAAATTATCTGAAATTCCAACATGTCGACGATTTTAGCTGACCGGCTCGCAACGAAAACATCAGAAGCGAGTGCAGAAGCGACTGGGAAAATTGTTTCGTCATGAGGAATTCTTTATCTTATTGTGACGGATTATATAAAACTGCAAGTTTTTACTCAAACGATGTCGGACTTAGCTAATCCAGGCAGCGTTGTTACCATGGCAATGACACCTTTTCCATCGCGATTAAACTCGAGCTGCGAGAATGCAAATGCGACTTGGTGCGTAAACGCGCGTTAATATGTCTGTGCGGAGTGCTGCTTACTTAATTCGAGATTTTGCAAACGAAAAGCGCGTTTTTGGGGGTGGGGGACACCAGTGGCGCATCCAGAGAGGGGCGAAGGGGGCACTTGCCCCTCCCAAGATCCCCCCTAGCAAAACCCGAGATCAACAGTAAACTGAGCAATAGCAAGAACCTCGATTCTTTCTACTGACGTCAGAAGGCCCGTCTTTTTCGCCTCAAGTAGGGTAATGTTGTTTTATATTATTACAATGCTGCAAATAATCCCAAATTCGTTCTCGAGCCCAGTATTCCCTCTCATCCCCCCCCCCCCCCCGCTCAACCCACCCCCAGTGTGAAAAATTAATTTACATTGAAGCAGAACAAATAAGTAAGGAATTTGCTGCATTAAGAAAATTTCTCAAATTAAGCTTCTTAAAAAACACGAAAATCACCGTACAGTAATACGGTGATGCGTTAGCTTTCGGACCCATTTTCTCATTTTTTTTGCCCCCTCCAAACAAAATACTTAGGTGCGCCACTGGGGGACACATTATTTCTAGCTCTTGAATCGTGCAGGGAGTCAAGATTTTTCAGGGTTTTGAAGCGAGCTGATCATCGAAAATTTGGTGGTCACAGTTTCATTTACCCGACGACAAATAATGAGCGGTCCCTTAAACCTAGCCAAGGTGTTTTTTTGGTTTCGCCCTTTTCTGTTTCAAGTTAATGATATGTTTACGTCTTCGTTTGGAAACGGCGAGTTTAAGAAACGTTCTTACAGCTTTAGTATTTTCAAGACACTCACGGAATGCACCTGTCGGGGCGCGGAAGGTCAAAGGTGAATTTGGGCGAGAGCGTTAATTATTAAAGGCACTGTAAAAAATGTCTTAAGCTGTTGGCCTAATGAATGGTGTACGATGCATTCGGAGTCGGGGTCAAGGAAGTTGTTTGCAGGAATTCGTGACGATACGAAAGGCATTTGGCTGGCCACCTGCTTGGCCCACCATGAGTTACGATCATGGGGTCAATGGGATGGAAATAAAGGGGTTGCCTGCACAAGTAACACATCCGCCATCTTGGGTCCAAAACTATGCTAGCTGAGACGTCAGTCATGCCGGGTCATTCTCTTTCAGTCCACCATAGACATAGAACCTTCTATGACTATGGTTCCACGAAGTCCAGGATCATCCAAGAATCACGTGCTACACCGTACAAGCAGAGGTGATGGAAATAAAATCCCGTCACGACAAAGACGCTATTCATAATACAGAAACGGTCATATATCACTTGGGGGCGGAAAAGGGGGGGGGGGGGGGACATGTATTTTTTAGAACCCTGTCAAGAGGGTTGGAAAAAAACACTAACCAAGCTACAGAAGAACTCAATTCTAGGATTCAAAATGGCACTTGGGCACTTATAATTTCTAAACATGTATTGCCAAGCTTACCCGCATTCCCACAAAGTTTTGAAATTGTTAGTCTAGATGTTTACTGTTAGTGTAGCATGCCACAATAAAAAATTGGAAAAAAAAAGACTTGGCTTCTAAGGGAATTCCGTGTAGCAGAAATGTTGACAGTGATCCGGATCAGAAACAAAAACGGCAAGGGTGAAGAATTCGGCTAGTGCCAGCCAATTAAAGTAGTGATATCAGAATAAAAATGGCTTCCAGTAAGTATTCTACATGGTGTACTAAGCCAAATCACGCACTAACTGAAAAGTGTCCCCTTTAGAAAGTAGTGATATCCCCCCCCCTCCCCGCCAACAAACGTTCTCCAAGCTAATCCTACCGAGCATTATGCAATTTTTTTTATGCAAATGAACAAGGGTCATTGGTCTCCCCCCCCCCCCCCTCATTGAACCTCTCAACCGATCAGATCGCTCCGGGGCTGCGTAATGTCATAGACTCTCAACCAATCACAAGGCTTCATGTGATTGTCACAAGGCTTGCTTGACCTCGCTTAGTTGCCTAAAAAATTCATTAAATTCCCTGCTTCACGTTGTAAAACTAGTGCCGTAAAATTCTCACCCTCTCTGCACCATCCCCACTTACAACTAAAGGCATGTGAGACTATAGAGTATTGCACAATGGTATTACAGCCTACCAGCATCCTACTATAATCATACTTGTGGATGGAGTCTGTTCTCTGAAGACTGTCTGCACCCACACACATCTACTATATTAATACCGTAAGCTCTCAAGGATCAGCAGCAGCCACCAAATAAAGATTATCGTTCAATTAAAAATAACGTGTTTTTCATTGTTTCGTGCACGTGGGTTGTCATAACAATTCTTGGTGCACGTGTTATGTATTTAAAAATGTCATCTAAAACAGTTCATACTTGATGGGTAAAATGAAAGACCCCGTGTTTTAGCTAAACCCGTATACTTTTAAACCAACTAAGCTACTTTCTTAATTTCGAGGCCTCGAAATTGCGAGCTATTATACGATAAAATAGCTTATTTGATTCGTAGATTTAGGCTTTCTGAGCTGAGCTGAATTGTTTCAAAGCAAGCAGCAACAATCATTGCGTGCGCAACCGTTCATACTTCGTAAATAAACAACAATATTATTATAATTGCAACAAGTTATATAACGACAATGTACCTCATTTTGTGTGGAATGTGTTATTGTCGACGTTTTGACTTTCGCTGATGAGCCGACTTACTTGCTTACTGAATGCTGGGTTTCTCAATGATTGTTTTTTTTTCAGACTTCAATCAAATTTCATTGTGACTTTTCCGGGGCTACACCAAAACATCCGTGGGAATTTCCGACACCTAAGGTGCTGGAGAGATACAGACCCCACACTGGGAGAGTCAGCCAGGGGGTGCAGTTCGGTGTGGGGGGTGTTGGTTGGGGCCACGGCGGCGGGTAGACGCGTACAAGAGGGGGGGGGGGGGGAGAAATTGACACCGGCAGTTACTTTCCTAACACGACAAAACACCGGGAGAGGCTAAGTTCGGGAAATTCAATCATCGTGCAGCATGCACGGGTCCAGCTAGTTTGTATAAATTTGTGTGCTGATTATATGGCATTGACACAATGCATGTGAGCTGGTACAGTGCACATGTCAATGCCAAGTTGCCTATGCAATTAAACAGGCAGATTCAATTGAAAGGTTGCAGTTGCTGTTGCAATTTTCTACATTAAATTAGTTCAAGACTATATTGGACAGTGTTATTCCACAGGGACGTTGCCGGGACTTGGACGCGCCGCGCGCTTAAATTAATGAAAGGGGCAAACCAAACCTGCGTCAGAAACCACTTCGTAAAACAATCCGTACCTGTTTGAGCGTAATTATTAAACTTTACGCTTAAACGCTATGATGATCACTGGAACGTTCGCTAAACGTCTTTATTGACAACTTGTCTCACGTTCGAAGTCATTATTCGTGCCACTACGTTGCCCAGAGCGATATGAGAAGCGTTTTAGCCTCGATTCTGAGCTCGAGGAAAAAGCCTCGGCCATTACCGGAAGTTACACTAGGATAGCAAATGCTAAAAAGCGTCTGAGATCGCTCTGGAAAACGTATTATAGTGATACAAATAATGACTTCTAACGTGAGAGACAAATTATCAAGAAAGACGTTCAGTGTGAGTTCCGGTGATTACCGTAGCGCGTAAGCATAAAGTTGAATAATAACGCTCAATACAGGTACAGATTGTTCTGGGAAATGGCTTTTGGCGCGGCGTTGGTTTCGCCCCCAGAACGGTAAAAAGGGATGGGCTCGAAAACTCAGACAGGACAAAAAGGTCAATCAAAGATACGAAATCACGTGACACATGCACTGGGGACTGGGGAGCACTCCATCCCTAGTCATGTTGGAAAGGAAAGCTTACATTTTAACATTTTACCGCTTGCAACATTTTTCCTAACATTTTTTTTATGCGTAAAAAGGGCAACCAGCCTCCTCGGGAAGAGGGGGAGGGCGGGCTTTAGCCCCAATGTAGGGCGCCCTTGATTATAGTACATATAGTCCTTATCCGCGCGGCACGTGATGTGCGACGCCAAGTTCCTGTGAGTTATTCATCCAAGATTGGAGTAAGGCTCCTTTTTTTCATAAATTGGTGGTGACAGACAGCAGAATATTGAAATTGTAACTGGTCGGTTTGGCTATTTCCCGTGGTTTACTATACTTTATGTAAAAAGTAGCATTGAAAAAAAAAGCTTCACACGTAAGTATAAACCTAAGTAGGACATAAAACCGAAGAACGAAAATGGTACCATACAGCAACACAACAAATCATTTACGTATTTAGGATTCATTCACATCATACACTGAAAATCAAAACACTGAAATTAGTCCTTTATTAGCCATACTCAATTCGGAGCGTCCACAATACCGGCCATATCGATATTCGTGTTTTGGTAAAGCTGCTCAAGTGTCTGAAATTTGAAATGCGAATGTTCAATAATTTCTGAACGTTTGAGAAATACACGAAATAGCTAGCTTCCCATCAGGCTTATAATTCTAACTGCTACGTTTTTTCCCTTTAATTAATGAAGTGTTAGTGAAACGTTGTAGAGCCTTTCCAACAAAAACTAGGCTATACTTCAAATTCATGGTTTAATTAACTTTCGTAACGGACGGATGTTGGTACTGCGTCAAATCAGTAATGGCAGCCATTTTTGAATGGTAAGATCAGATCGGATCGGTAACACGATTAAACCGAAACCGAGCCTCAGAGTATCTGTAGTTTTACTTCAGTTGTCTTCAATGGATACATTTTTTTTTCACAAATCACGCAACATCATGCAAGATTCTACACTCCAGCCAATATTAAAGGTACAGTACAAAATTCCCAACGCCTTTTTTCTCGATCCTCAACACCAAGTACGGCCCCAAAGCTTATTTACTTACCGTTAGTCAATCCCTTGCTAAAAAAAATCGTTTTAAAATGTGGCGTGATTTTCTGTTGAATAGTGGGAACTAATTTAATAGCATCCTGCGATTATATGATCCTTTGCGTGCTCACAGTAACCATGACGTTCCAACTATGTGTGTGTGCATGTACTAGTTTTTAATAATTACCATGAAATCAACAATTTAAAAGACTAATGCGGTAGAAATTAAAATTATTTATGGCAATAGATCGCCGAAGAAAAACTATAAAATACTAGCCTAACAAATTATAAATTGTGATGTTAAAATGCGAAAATCTTTCCGGCTTTGCGACGACACAATTTTTGTGCTCATACTGATTCGTCTACTACGCCCAAGGCCAACTGAGATAGTATCTGAGTTCCTCGCTGCGAGGAACGCAGCTACTATCTTAGTTGGCCTTGTATTGCTATGCCGAGTATCGCAAAACGGTGCGATGGTAACATGCTTGGGTGGCGATCAGCGCGTGGCTGTTATAAGGCAGGCGGAATGTACCTTTAACATACATTAGAAAGTTAGCTTGATATCGCATCTTACCTCTTCCAAGCCTACGCGGAGCCCTGGCGGCA
>JAHWFP010035084.1:17356-32284 GCA_023313725.1 Lithobius niger | reverse complement strand
CCTTTCTCGCATAATCAGCCGCATCATCACCTTTTTCGCATAATCAGCCGCATCATCACCTTTTTCGCATAATCAGACGCAACATCACCTTTTTCGTATCACCAAGACACCTTTTTTGCATCATTAGACTCCTTTTAAACTATGTTTTTTTAAGTCGACTGTGGGATTCGATCCGTCGTGCTCAAATCAAGTATACGGTCGGTTAACCACAAATCCTTAAAATAAGATAACCCAGCTTTATCAATAAAATCCGTTTTGATTTTAAGCGTACATAATATAAAAAAAAAAAAAACCAATTCTTAAAGAAAATGCTTTTGTCGGAAATCAATGAGGTACTAAATGAATCAACAATTCTAAAATCTTCATTTTTCATACAATTTGTAGGCCTATCGAACTTTACTAAGTCAAAAGAACAAACATTACTGCATTGTTGGATAGTATTCTACTAACATATATTTTTCCCCTTACTGTACCTTTACTGTACCTTAATTATTTTACCTAGCCCCTGCTTTATTTTAAGTAGAAACACTAACATATCTGCAGAAATACGTCCGATATGTTCTCATTTTATTGTGAGAATTTCGGGTCGTCTGACGACTAGTCTGCTCGTGTGACACCAACAACAGATACAACAAAATGTACGACAGTCGAGAAAACAAACTTTGAAAAGGATGAACGGCTTTCCACCCTTACAAGAAAGAAGAAATGCGCTAGACAGAGGAAGGCTTCCCCGTGACCATTTTTACTTTGACCAGAGGAGACCGACCTCTGTGGTCTTCAACATTAGGAATGAATGTGACGTGTGAGTGGCACTAATGGTGGAGAGTTAGTTATGGTGAGGCGTAAATAAACCCCCGGAAAAAGCAAAACCCGAGGGCGTCGAACCCTGGGGTTTTTGAGGAAACCCTTGGGGACTTTGTAAAGTTAAAAGTGGTGAGCAGTGATCTCGCGCAAAGCGAGGGGACGAACCGCCGCAGCCACAAGTAGACACGTTGGAATGTTGAACAACTTTTCATGGGGTTTCTATTTCAAAACACAAATCATGGGTTCGATCGTTTCGGCTCTCCTTCTCCTTCCCTTAAGAGACCATAAGTCATCTTTCCGCAAGGGTTCTTTTTGCCCAGGGAAAACGAAAACCACAGATCGAACTGCAAATCACACCTCTCGGATGTCGCTCTACCAAAGGTGTGCATTAAAAAATGGCTTACACCGGCCCATTGTTGCAAAATCCATGCTATAACCATTACTTAACATTGCACCAAAAATAAATCACCACAAAATAGGACAAAATAAGACAATCTAAAATATTCCAGGAGTTATTAATAGAGTTCGTTTGGTTAACACGAAAGCGGCCCCTTCAACCTCCAAGGTTGCTTTCCAACACTGCTCTTTTTGAAGCATTCACCAGAGGACGTGTCTTCAAAATCGGACTGAAAACGTAGTTCACGGTAAACCTATTTTGTTGTACCAATTTCGGCCCTGTTCGGACGTTGAATGAAATACTTTAAAATAACCACAGTAAGCCAATTTTCAAACTTTTCAGTTAACCTTCGAAGTATTACTCGGTTGGATTACCTTGGCGAGAGAGCTTGGTGTTTGATATCACGACTTCAATCGGCGAAAAATCTTGACGGCAATTCTTAACAAGTTTGTTTTGGGCATCAACTTAGGCTACTCGACATCAAAGATTCCATTATTACAGTTGATTTTACTCAATCAAGACTGTATTTTCCAAGACTGTATAGAGTTGGTAATCAGTTTTCACAATACTACATTTCAATCGAGCTGGGTGCGCGAGTGAATCTCACCTGGATCTTTTGAAATAAGCGGTTAGCGGTGACTGGGCAATCAGAAATGCGGCGAAAGCGTGTGAAGGCAGCCACGCTCGGATGGCGTGCAAAAGATAAATAAAAAAGTGAGTTCAGTGCAGATTGGCCAGCTGTAAATTTAGTTGTGTAAAAACAGTTTAAATTCCAAAATGGCACTAAAAATAAATAAAACCTCTGTTTAAGGTGTGTGTTTGCCCGCCACTCGGCCCCGCATCGAGCAGTGAAACCATCACTCAAGATAATAATAGTATTCCAGCCAAGAAGCAAAAGAAAAAAAAATGAAATAAAATAATAAAACTGAAGCGTTGTTGTAAAGCTTTGCTACACACAGACAAAAAAAAACCTGCAATCCAAAGCAGTCATAATTATATTCATCATATTGTAATAGTTAAAAATAATACGTTGGCACAAAGAATCCAATGAAGAGATGTCATGCGAAAGAAAAGCAACTTATTTCATTCATTCACAAAATGCAAACCACTTAAAGCCAATCAAAGTTGATTGCAGGCTGTTTCTCCACGAACGCTGGCGTGTTATTAACCCTCCGGCTAATAATGGGACGCTAATTCGGTCGTCCCCCTCCCCTTCTCTCCTCTACCTCCCCACCCCCTCCCTCACGCTTCACCCAACGGCCTTGGGGCTCTTCCACACGCAGTCCACCCTCCCTCATCGCATAAAATCTCTCCTCTTCCCCCCCCCCCCCAACCGTCTGCCGCCGCAAGATCCTTAACAAACGGTAAACAGCTCATGTTTCCGTTATCTCCCTTATTTATGAATATGGAATACAATTATTATTGATAGCGTCTTCTTTGCCAACACGCTTCATTACACCCTATTAAGAAGGGCGTTTGTTACACAACTGACGGGGAAAATAATGAGAAACTCGACCCCAGAAAAGTTATAAAAACATCCGTTCATTGTGACCACAGAAGGGATGAATCCTCGGTTAAAACACCGCAGCTATATACTCTCAGCAAAAAGATGGTGCTTAATTCAATTATTAACGAATTTATAACAAAGTGACATATTTGGTGGCTGTGGTGGCAAGTTGTTGGTCGTGATGGCAAGTTGGTGGTCGTGGTGGCAAGTTTGTGGTCGTGATGGCAAGTTGGTGGTCGTGATGGCAAGTTGGTGGTCGTGGTGGCCAGTTGGTGGTCGTGATGGCCAGTTGGTGGTCGTGATGGCAAGTTGGTGGTTGTGGTGGCAAGTTGGTGGTCCTGATGGCAAGTTGGTGGTCGTGATGGCAAGTTGGTGGTTTGTGATGGCAAGTTGGTGGTCGTGGTGGTTGAGCTTTAGCTTTTTGACGCGGACCATCCGTAGATATTTCGCCAGAAAGGGAGAGGGACAACTTTGCTAGGTAAACCCCATTGGAAACTCCTAGGTTCTTTTACATGCCACAATGTGCATGAGCACGAGACATCACAGGGCCCTCCTCTTCCCGAAAATGCGAAGGGTGGCTGAAGCTGGATTCGAATCCGGGACCTCTGGCGCATGAGGCGGACAAGCTGTGGCAGTGCTTGAGTACAGAAAAATGTAAAGCCAGTATAGTGCACATACAAAACAAACAATTTGCGACGTTTCGAAACAATCTCCGCTTCGTTATCAAGCAAGAAAAGTACGGCTAAGAAACCAAAGTCAAGTTAAACACTTTAAAATCTACAAAAAACGTCAAAAATCAAAGCAAAAGAATAATAATAATAATAAATAAATACACCTAAGGCAGCTTAGAAACTGCAAGTAGGGAATTTGACCTCTCTCCTGGATGTAGGTGGGCGGTCAGGTTGCAAACTGGCACTTTCTACGCTGCTTTAGGTCCATTTTATTTCTCATACACGGCGATAGCCGTGTATATATATGATTGAATTCCTCTCTCCAGCAAAACTAAAACTATTAATTTCTCCGTTTCTATTCAATATATTTCTACCAAACTTGGCCAGATGTAGATAGCAACTTTTGCAAACTTTACACCAACTTTTATGCAATTCCGTGCAAGAGTAAACGTAGGAAGCCACACGTAAATTTGAAAACTGTTCACGTCTTGTTGTTGTTGTTCTGGTTCTTGTTCTTCTTGGCTGACACGGTTTCAGAAAAAACTACTAGCCTACATCTACCTAAAATCTGAAGCATGATTGGAGCCAACCTTACAGGGACCACGTTTTCAATTGGTCGATCCATTCCTGAGTTACGGGACCCTAAACGATCCTTTTGATTGTTTTACATTGTTTTAACCATTGTATTTAGGGAACAATGCCACTCAGCAAACTCCAGATCCATTCTTCGTGCATGCAACAATCGACTGCATGCATAAAACTTTATAGCGCGACACCATAGCCGTAAAAAACGTACACGGATTACAAACAAAAACGTCAAGTGTGCCGTAAAAAAAGGGGTTATATGATTGAAGTTTCATTTTACTTGTTAAAATGTACACGGATAAAAATTGGTTATTTTTAATTGAAATAATCAAATGTACAATTCAGAAAATTGCATCTGTTTAAGTGCTGTTGTGCTTTACCAATGATATACGTTGCGTAAAGCACAACAGCACTTAAACAGATGCAATTTTCTCATTTGTACATTTTATTATTTCAATTCAAAATCACCAATTTTAATCCGTGTACATTTTAACAAGTAAAATGAAACTTCAATCATATAACCCCCCTTTTTACGGCACACTTGACGTTTTTGTTTGTAATTATTTTTATTCTTCTGTTTTGGTTTTTTTACGTTTTTTTAATAGATTTTAAAGTGTTTAACTTGACTTTGGCTTCTTAGCCAAAACTTTTCTTTTAAGTTGTTGATAACGATGCGGGGATTGCTTCGAAGCGTCGCAAATTGCTCATTTTATGTGCGCCGTACTGGCTTACATTTTTAATCGTTACGCCTTCGTACTGATACCATTTCAGTTAGCTTGATGACACTGATCGGCTCGGTAAAGCAAGGGATCCTGGCAAACCCCCGCCAAATCGTTAGGGCAGTGTAACGGTTATGTCCCGTTTCGCCAAATACCGTTCACAAAATTTTACTGGCACACGAAACATTTCAAACATTTAAACACGAACATTTATAACATGATAATGGTCAGAAATTTACAAACAAACACCCGGTTTGCAGAATCCCGTTTTGCAGAATAATTTGTTTCAAATTACGTGCCGCGCTCGCTGAGGCTTAACACATAACATCAGAAACCGCAACTAATCATAAATTACTTCCAATTAGGCATGTCTCTTTAACTTCTGCAATGTTACATTTTTGAAGAATATTTGATTCTCGGAAACGGGATTCTGCAAAATGGGAATTCCCGTTCTTGGGAAAAGGTTAACCATTACGTGTATAACTAACTATTCTTTAAAAAGAACCTTGGCATTGACGTAGTGACGACCAAGCATTTTAAACAATATTTTAAAGTACACGTTTTTCCGTCTGTATTGTCAGTTTTCAAAACGCGAATAAATCAATTGATCTTATTCTACCACTGCTTCTCTCGTTAAATGTTTGCCTTTTAAAGCCCCATTACAGAGAAATAAGGTATTAAATTTCGTGTACGTAAAATTTTGTCAAATTCAATTTGGCGGAACGGGAGTTCACCAGTGTAACATGCTACCGGATCCTTCACCAGGTATGGTTACGTACTCTAGCCTATTGGGATTTTTTTTGATCCAGAGGCAGACTGGTCTGGGTCGCCAGGCGGCGATCGCCATCGGGCCATCGAGAACTGGGCTAAACAAGCTGGTGATTCTGTCAATCGTGCTATCTCCCTCCCATTTCTCGGCGTACCCCTCACACTATCGCCTGTTGAAATGCTGTAAAACGGAAAGATGTACCCATGCTTCATGGTACACAAGTCCGTAACCAAAAGAAAATCTCCCCACCCCCGCGAAATCGTCGTTGAAAACTTGACAACGGGCACGGGGGGGGGGGGGGGGGGGGGGGGCAGACGGCCGTATTATTGGATTGGGTAATACTAAAACGAAAAACCATACTACCACTGGTCGGTGGCTGGTGCCCACGTTCACATGGGAGAGTTGCGAACACATTTCACACGCGTAATTACGTTCGCAATGGGGAAAAAATAGCCATTAAATGCAGCATAATCCACTAAATGGCTATTTTTTTTCTCTCCACTGTACAACTTAAAGTACGTTTTAAAATTACGTTTTAATTACGTTGCCTTTTATTTTTTTGTATACAGTACTCTGTTAGAAATCACTGTTACCAAGATCTTTCTGGTTAGTTGTAAAACCCTATTGGCGAGTTAGGCTCTATCTCTATGCGATAATGCTATTCGTTGGTCCAACTTTACCCTCCCCACTAAACTCAAAAGCGACCTCCCGATTTCCAAAAATGTGTTCCTAAAGTATGTTGAGCCCTGTTACGTCATGCTCTTATGTCATTGCGTTGGTTCTGGGGAGTAATTGTGCTCAACGCTTTGCAGAGGTGTTGAGTCATGGTTGTCTACAGTACCGTCCTACTCGACAGCTGAGCATTTGAGTTGGCGTCCCTTAAAGGGACACCGCAGCAAAGTCAGATTTTTCTTACAGATGAAATTGGGAAAGGACTTGAGATTTTTGTATGCCCGGTCCAGTGCTGTGTGTCAGTGTATCAATAATTTATGTTTTAATATTTTTAATTATTATTATTTATTTAAATTAATTTCCGTGGGTCTTAAACATCTAGAGCAAACCATTGATCTTATGGATGAACTCGCTCAACTTGCACTGTTCATAAACTTGTTAGGAAGAGTAGTATAGGAAAAACATGGAATTCGAGCCACGAAAACACCAACCACGGCAGGGCAGGGAAGGACTGGGAACAGTGGGGCCACAAGTTGGACCCTCGTGGCGATTACGTTTGCTTCTCTGAGGTTTCCCAGGAATCTCCGATCGCAGGGGGCCCCAAAATAAATCCAATAGCTGCTGAAAGAGCGTGGTATTATCTCACACTATCTTGGCTAACAGAAACTTTGGTAAGATGCCTTTACTAGTCCTCGAAGAATAGATCAGTTCCTTCAAGAAAGTAGGCAGCGCTCAGCCACGATCACCACCAAATTCCTTGAAAATAAACGATTGAACAGCCGTCGTAGCATCCGGGGACTGCAGTGAAGACCAGTGTGGGGCCACATAGACAGAATGTCTGTTGTCATCGAGCTGTTCCCTGAAGCTACGACGGGTGTTTGCTTGTTTATAGTCAGGGAACTTCTTAGTGCAGTTTCAATTCTCTTCCCTGAATGCCTGATGCGCGATTAATTTCAGACATATTTGAAATGGATCGGTTAATGGATTCAACAGTTCTCATGGATCCAATCAGACAGACACCAGCATACGATGGTGGACCTTTACTCTATTTCACACCAAGCGTCACATAATCTGAAATTTAAAATTATTTTTTTTTCTTGTTTATACTTCGGGTACAGTTTAAGGGCGCGTTTATGCATCGACTCGCCTTTGCATTCTCGCAGCTAGAATTTAATCGCTATAGAAAAGGCATCGTTGCCATTGTAACAAGGTCAAGGCGTCGTTGCCATACTAACAACACTACCTGGATTGGCTAAACCCGACATCGTTTGAGTGAATGCTTGCAGTCTCATAATCCGTGACAATAAGATAAAGAATTCCTCCTAACGAAACAATTTTCACGTTACAAACTAACGTTATTGACGGCTTTCGTTGCGAGCCGGCAGAGTAAAACCACCGCCATGTTGGAATTTCAGACGATTTCTGGCTTCTAGCTGCTAGAAGGCACCGGCTAGTCATTGCACCCTAAGGACGCGTTTATGCAACGACTCGACCTTGCATTCTCGCAGGTAAAAGCTAGGAATCATCTGAAATTTCAACATGGCAGTGGTTTTAGCTCTGTGGGCTCGCAACGAAAATAGTCAATAATGCGACTTCAGAAGGGACTGGGAAAATTTCATAAGGAGGAATTCTTTATCTAATTTTCACGGATTACAAGTCTTACATCATTTACTCAAACGACGTCAGATTTAACTAATTCAGGTATCGTTGTTACCATGGCAACGACAACTTTGCCATCGCGATTAAGTGTTAGCTGCGAGAATGCAAGGCGAGCCGTTGTATAAATGCGCCTTAACGCCAGGTAACGAGCGGCTAGCTGCTTCTCGATGAGCAACTGGAGGTCCGGCTATACAGGTAGTCTCCCCCCCCCCCCCCCCCCGAAAAAGTTTTTTTTTCAAGCGTTGGCATTACCAATTTCTCAGTCGATTGGCTGAAAAAATCCAAAGTAAAATATCCATTTAATTAGGTTGTTTTAATTGCAATCATAATATTGTCAACCCACACAAAGTTATAAGCTGTAACAGAATTTACCTCACTGCAAACTGACTATGTGTGTTTATCGTTGGCTTGACAACAGCAGAAAAAGAAACGCGACCCACTTTGGAATAGATTCCGTTTCATAAGAATCATATTGCCAAACTATCAATGTGCATGATCAAAGTTGGAGTTGATTAAGTTCTCATTCATAATATGGAATTACAAGCCAAAACTGGAGTGTAATTCCACGCTACCAATATCATGCTGGCCAAAAACAGTGAACCAAATGCATCCTCCAATCATCACAAAAAGAACGTGCAGGTAAAGTTAGGCAGTATAGTATTTTGGCCACCATATTGACAGTCAGCAAATAGTTAGCACATCATGTACCATTCCTTCCACTTGGTTTCACAACAAATGCTCTACCTGGAAGAGGAAGCACTTCAAAACAAGACATACAAAATGGGATACAGTGAAAATGATTTCACAGTAAATCATTAATTAAGTTGTCAAGGAAGGAGTACCTGCTGCTCCAATTTCGCTCATAATTCCCACTACTAATTTCGCGGTTCGTTAAAAATTTTAGTCAGCAATAGTCAACCGCTATTCCACCACTGATCAAGTAAGACAAACGTTGGCCTGCCGCTGTTTAATATGGTATTTTTCTTTTAAAAAAGTTTCGTATTGACTGGCTTTCACACATCGGAAACAGGTTCGTACCAAAATAACATACGAAAAGAGGTTTTGGAAAATGCTAAAATACTGTTCCAACAAAACTGGAGATTCCATTCATGTTTTAGAATTGTTCTCGGAATGATTTCGGTGATCCAAAATAAGAAAATCTCCTTAGCGTCTACTTTCTAGGTTTTTTTGTTGTTTGAAACTGGCAGCTGTCATGCAACAACGACACATCTGTATTGGGAACATACATGAAAAAGCTTTAAAATAAATCAAGTTCTTCCGTCAAATGTGAAGTTTCTATTGACCGATTAAAATCGCTCACAACAATTTTTTGCGCTTGTTCGTTATAATCTTGGTTCTTGAGGAGAAAGCACACTAACCCCGTCTAGTGGAATGGAAGAACTAGCTCTGGCCTTGGGAAACCCCAACATTCAGGAAATAGAATCCATATACGTCGCAGATTATTAACTGTACCATACGGATCCAGCCGAAGGAAAAAAGCAGCGGAAAACCAAATTTAAAAACCGCGGGAAAAAGCCATTTCCTACTGAAACCTCCTTTTTTTTCAGCCTGGTGAATTCGAGCCAGGGCGACTGACCTAACCTACCTATAACAAACACAACCAACGCGGGAAAAAAATCGACAAAACAATTCAGCTTTTTTTCGCACGGCTTTTTTCAGCAGCTTTTTTCCTTCGGCCATTTTTCTGCGCACGGATTAGACGGTATCGATTAAAAATAAGAAACGCAGTCAAGAGTCGAAGGTTGGATTTGTCAACAACGGTCTTCTATCATTCAATTAAAGCTGAATGAGTTCCTTCACGGTAACAACTATACAAACAACGCATCGAGAACAATTGACAAGTGACTCGTTTGCAAGTTTATCTCTTTAAAACCTACCTTAAATCGCCTATTAAACGCCCATGGGCTATTAAAATTAAATCAATAAAGTTGGGGGGGGGGGGGGGTACGTAAGAAAGTTATAATTCATTTTTCAAATCATACTTCTGTCCAGGGTGGATCGTTAGGCCAAACTCCATCGCAGAAAAGTCGGTGTTTATGCTATCATTCATTTTCGTGATCTGGGTTCAGTCTAGCATTAACGAAACACCTTTGTTCTCACTTATTCACTAATCTGAGTTTATTTATTTTGCTTTATGTATAAGCTTTTATTTAATTAGGCTGCAGAAGAACCACGATTGAAGGGATAAAACATTGATTTCCTTAAATGTATGAAGCTTTTAGTAAATTTCCAGCTGTAGGGGACAATTTTGTGGGTGATTCCAATCAGAAATTCCTACGATCGTTTACATTCCACAATTGACATGAGCACGAAGCATCACAGAGCCCTTCTCTTCCATCAATTTCTAGCTTTAACTTTTGACACGCACCCAGCCGTAGTCATGGCGCCAGAACGAGAGAGGGACACTTTTGCCAGGTAAGTCCCATCGGGCATTCGTAGGTTCTTTTACATGCCACAATCGACACGAGCTCGAGACATCAAAGGGCCTTTCTCTTCCCGAAAATGCGGATTCGAAACCGGGACCTCTGGCACGTGAGATGATTATGCTAACCACCAGGCCATCTTGTCCCATTCTAGCAGAAAAATCACAATTTAAGGTGGGGGAGGGGAGGGTTTAACTAGGTTATTTCACGATATTCGACCTTAAAGCATTTTAAGGGGTGGGCCATAGCTTTGCCAGGGCTGTTAACAAGTCATTTACGGGTAGTACTTTAAACCGGCATCTTTTCATTCACACAATAGCACAATGTCAGAAGACTGCATGTAACTTTTAAATTCCGTATCTAAGTGCACCGTGTATCTGTATGCGTGGGCGTAAAAGGTTGTGGTATGGGAAGGGGAGGGGGGGGGGTCACTCATCACGAGTAGGTCTAGATGAATGGTTGGTCAGATTCAGGTCTGGCGTTTCATAATTCATTAGCCAAGTAGACCTACCTGGGCCTCATCACGCGCAGCTAAGCTCAAACATTCCTTCAAGCCTTACCCCATCCTCCCACCCTCTAAAACACAAACACATGCCCACACACACACAAAAACACACTTCTTCATTCTCCTGGAAGTTACACGGAAAAGACTAAGATTTCATTTTTTTCTTTTTGTGTTCGGGAAACATACCGTCAGGGTATATAAGTGAATTAAAAAAAAAAAGCAACTACAACTCAACGCGCTACAATATGGATGACGGTAGATAAGAAACAAAGAAATGATTAAAACATACTTTTGTACAGCTGGAGTTAGGCCCACATTTTAACAGATGCACTGCAGTCAGGGCCGAGCCAACGGCAGCGAATCGGGGGATGGGGGGGGCGCCCCCCCGTAAATTTCGCCTATCCAATCTATATATTTTTTTTAGGTGTTAAACATTTATTTTGTAGTTTTGAAAAGTTTATCCTTAGAATTTGTAGCAGTATCAGAACCGCTAGTGCAATTTTTTTGGCATTTTTAAAAGGAATTTGGCACCCCTGTTAGGTTTTTTTTGAGGGGGTGTGGTACTGCCGTGACTGCAGTCAGTGCAAGCCTTCATTACACAGATACGCTTAAATCAGTTTCTTGATTTGTACTGCAACTGTTATTAAAAACGAAACAAACGAAAAAGCATTTACATTTTACATGTTGCAATTGTTTAGTAAGCTTTAAACCAAGAATTGAAAAGTTAAAGATTTTAAATGTTTGCGGTAAGCATAACAGTTAATTAGAGTAAACGGTTAAGTAGAGAAATAAGCCGAAAACCGCACACACACCCATCTAACTAGCAACCCACCAGCAAAAAAAAGCAAGCAGAAACTACGTTGTAGCCAAACTTACAATTCAATGAAAAAAGGTTTCTGATGAAATAATGTAACCGGCTATTTACGTATAGCAAAACGCAACACGAGTCAACACTCGCAGTGTACCTTGCCGTTATATACAACTGTTCAACCAGTTGGGAACGGATCGCACCTGTTAGCCAGTCACGTGACGTAATGCCTTATATAGGCAACTCCCCATGGTTCTGCAGAGTATAAATACTGCAGAACGACCGGGAGGACAGTTGATGTTGGAGAAGCAACTCGAAAGGATGTCTCTCTGAAACTCCCTAGGGCTGGTAATCTTGACCAATGCCTAATATGTAATGCTCTGTGTGTAGTCCCCTAGCTGTGTAGTAAGGAATGAATTGGAATTGAGTTCTTGAACTTGAAACCTCTCGTCCATTCTCTGAGTAGTTACAATAATGCGATCGACACGTCAGAAAAAAAATACGGCATTAAAAACCAAACTGATATTGAAGGGCCACTGAGTTCAGAATGGTTCGGCCTTTCAGAGAAGTTGTATCAACTAACCAAAAGATACACCAAGTTATAAACAACACCAGCGGATAAGACCATTGGACAAGAGGCCATATCGGTAAAGTGGGGTGAGTGATCTGGTGATGGAACGGTTCACCGGCTCGAATCCAGGACACATCACTTGTATTAAACGTAAGTGAATAAAGATGGCTTACTGTACTACGTTATTTCTAATGTACGATTTTCGCTGATGTCTTAATTCCAAGTTACCTTTATCCACCAAGTCAGGGCTTGTTTACGCAACGACTCGCCTTTGCATTCTCGCAGCTAGTAATTAATCGCGATGGCGATTGTATCGTTGTCGTGGTAACAACGCTACCTGGATTAGCTAAATCCGACATCATTTCAGTAAATGTTTACAGTCTTATAATCCGTGACAAAAAGATAAAGAATTTCTCCTGACGAAACGATTTTCCCAGTCGCTCCTCAACTCATATTGAGTGTTTTTGTCGCGAGTCGGCAGAGCTAAAACCGCCGCCATGATGGAATTTCATATTATTTCTTGCTTCTATCTGCGAGAAGACGAAGACGAGTCGTTGCTACATGCGCCCATCGACTAACAATTGACGATTTTTTTTTTTTTGGGGGGGGGGGATAACATTTGATCAAGTTTTTCATTTAACCTTAGACTTACCTTGGAAGGTGGGATTAATTTGGCTAATCTTCTTTAAACTTGGGGATTGTTTTAGTTTGTTGAGATACTCAGGGCGCCCGCACAACAGCAAGAAGGGGAGGGGGGGTGGAGGCTCTCCTCCGGACTCGGGAGGAGTCCTTTTAGGACTTTTTTGGCACGTTTTTTGAGCCTAATCAGTGTTACAGATCCTCGAAAAGGCTTTGTTTAAAGGTTCTTGCCTTTGTTTTATGGATTTTCTTCATGATTCTGTCTACCAAGAATGCAGAGAAAAGGGGGCAAGGTTGGGGGGAAACTTCAGACCCAAGGTAAGGGCGCCTTGCTGATACTCTCTTTTGAAAGTCCGAACCATTCTCAGTTGGTGACCCTTTTACCAGTTTTGGTTTTTAATATGATAATGCATATACGATCAGCTAAAGGACGTAAGTTTTGTTGAAGGGAGGGAAAGATAATACGGCAGAAGGGAGGCTTGCAAACTTAAGACTGCGTCTCCTTTTGTGGCTTCCATATTCATAAACTTAATTAAGCGTCACGAAATATACGAGCCTAAATTTAACCAAATACAAGCGAAGCAGATTCAGATAGTTTCAGTCGCAAACCGCAAATCTGGCAACTTAATGAGCAGCTGGCGCTGTTGGACAAAATTCTCATCCATCGACAAGGGAACGTAGGCGGGAAGGTAGAACGATAATGCTGTACAAACTGGTCGTAATTTGAAAATCAATTCGAAGTTCCGTTAAAGGAGTAAGTGGGTGTGGAGAGAAAGAGTTGACATGAACGCTCTACAATTATTTCATTGACGTTCATTTTTAAGAAATGAAAGGGGGAAAAGAGAAGAGATGATTGGCCGGCTGGCGTTGGCAACCGTTAATTAAAATGTTATTAAATTTTAATATTTCCGCCGAGCTAATGAATGCCATACAAGGTAACCAACAGCTCAATGTGTGTAAACATGAGTTTAATTATCATTGTGGCGTTAGATTTCTGTCGGAAACAAGGTGGCCCGATTGTACGGAACTTGTGATTGGCATGAAACATGGTAATTGGCGCAAATATGAAATTCTATAGGTAATTAGCATTTTCGAGCAAAAAATAAACGGGAGTTCTCTCTGGCCCGCTTCGAATAATAAAATATTCAAAACGTTTCCGAGAAAAAGTGGGAGAAACTGCAAAAAAAAAAGGCAATTTCTTGTAACACATTAACGAACACTTTGCAGGGTTTCACTGAATGAAAACATCAATCATTTTTTGATTAAAAATAAAACGGAGCAGTGAATTCCCTCGAACCAAATTCCTCAAAGTAGGACGTTGATGAAAGTAGTGATAAATTCCACACTTTGAACGACTTTCGACGTAAAAAAATTGTCTGCTTATCGAAGTTTTACCCCACGAAGGTTTAAGGTTATATCGATTTTACGGCCGACATACTTTGGTTGCTGTTCATGTAAAGTTACTCTCACTCGACGCAACACGAAAATAATTGTTAAAGTTTTCTTCAAACCCATGTATTTTTCGATAACTTTTACAGGTTATCTTCTTCAGGCCTACGCCACTAACGAACTTTCAGCATTTGAATTTCCCTCGTTACACTTATCACAGCTGGCCTTGAGTCAGCTCTCTCTTGGTTGCTTGCTTGGTTGCTTAAGGTGTTATCTAGACTTATTATCAAAACTAAACAATTTAGGTGTTGCGTCGAGTGAGGATGAGTTTACAAGATTATGTCAACTAAAAAAGATAAATAGGCATTCCCAAAACAACCTTCAACATGCATACAAACTGCAGACCAATAAGCACCGCATAACCCAATGTTTTGAGATCTTTTGGGTATTTTCATGTTGTCACTACAATGATCTCCAAAAAACAGTTTCATCGTCTTCACAAATAGTCTGTTTGTGAGGGTCACTATTAATTTGGATACTTCTTTGGGTCTTATGGTTTGCTTCAGATTGAAATGGCCCTTCCAAGATAATAGCTAAAAAACACTATTCGTTTAATATTGAAAAGAACTGTCTTGAACTGATGGGCGTTGTAAACCCAGTCATTGGTCGTGTAAAAAGCACACGGTCTGAACTGATAGGGGATGCAAACACTGAGACTGGTCATAGTAAAATGAACTGGCCTGAACTGATAGGGTTGTAAACCTTACGATTGGTCGTCTGAAAAGCACA
>JAHWFP010035084.1:0-17346 GCA_023313725.1 Lithobius niger | reverse complement strand
GAACTGATAGGGTTGTAAACCTTACGATTGGTCGTCTGAAAAGCACATGGTCTGAACTGATAGGAGATGCAAATGCTGAGACTGATCGTACTGAAAACCAAATGGCCTGAAATAATGCGGGTTGTAAACCGTGCAATTGGTAGTCTGAAACTACACGTTCTGAACAGGGGACACAAACACTGTGACTGGTTGTACTGAAAACCAAACGGCCTGAACTGATGGGGATTGACAGCAGTGCAATTGGTCGTCTGAAAAGCACATGGCCGGTACTGATAGGGGATGTAAAAACTGAGACTGTTCATACTGTAAAGCACAAACCCTAGGTTAAGGGCGGCTGTAAACCCTGCGACTGCACAAAGACTAACTACATCGAATTTGAACATGAAAAGAGTTGCCTAAAAAATCTGTGAAAAGCGAAGATGTCATCACAAAGCAATTGATACCCATTCTAATGCAAATAAAGAATAGTCAGCAGAATGTCCACCCAGAAAGTTAAAAAATAACAACATATTTCTGGTAAGTGCTTGCTTTTAAAGAATTTGTTCAATTGCAACCGAGTATAAACTGTGGAAATGACAGAAGTTATGGGTAACAAAACCATCATTACATAACTGTAGTGCCGAAAGGGTTTGTGACGTTTTGAAAACAGACGAGGCGGTCTCCACTGTTGGATAGAAATAAACAGCACGGAAAGTCAAATCGGATCAATCATTGATGAAACAAACACATGCAAACCTATTCCCCTGGCCATTTGGACTTTATGTCACACTGCCTGAGCGGGAATTGAACCTTCAACATTTTGAGACCAAAGGTCAAAGCCCTACCTCAGCCATACTGACACAGATATCGATTCTGTTTGAAATCAAAGCAAAAATATTCACAACCATGCTTAATTGATGATATAAATCGAAATCACATAATTAAAGTACTTAATATCCAGGACCCCGGGTTCTCATAACTACCAGTCTAAATCGTGGGTTTTCTCTCTCTAAAATACTTCCAGACTTTCTTTAGACTTCTTTGTGCCATCGTTAGCAAGCTTTTCAAAACTAAGCAGGTTTGAAATCAATAATTGAAAAAAAACACGTGTTCAGAATATTGAAATTGTAAGAAGTAGTGGCTGCGTGTATTTCCGACCATGTCACTAAATTATCTAGTCTGATCTACAACGAATTTAGGGGGCGTGCCTGTTGAGGGCGTTGCTAAGCGATGCAGGCATGGTCATCAGCACATCCAGCCGGTAAAACCTTGCAGGAAGGTTGTTACTCCAACGGTAAAACACGGTTTTACACGTTGTCGCGAAATCTATTGTCAGCTAGTGGCAGTTTTCCAAAATAATATTTTTAATTTTACATAGATTTGCGTGACACATTTTTATCAGCTGTAAAATTATTTTTAAATAATTTTTCAAGTTACCATTCAGCCGTCTGTGTTGGAATAAACAGCGACATGTTCGTTTGTCCAGAAAATATTTCATGGGAAAGAGTGGCAGTTTTTTCATGGAAAGAGTGGCGCGTAAGATAGTTTTCACCCAAGATCCAGCCTGAAGTACTAATAGAACCTGGTACGACATACACGTCGTGTGATGTGAGTGATGCTTTTAGAGCGTTGCGTTGCGGCACGCTATTGGCCAATCTGATCACGTGATTCACCGCGTCATCGCTATAATAACAACAGGAACAAACGCTACACAACATCATAAAAAAAACCCGTGCGTACAAAAAATGGAGGGGGGTGGGGTGGGAAACAGTGGACATACAATAGCGTGTGTCGTAGGCTAAATGCACGCAGCCACTACGGTTATAAAATGCAGTTCGAGATCTAGACCTTTTTACCAAGCTGAGGAGGATTAGGGCACGTTTACGCAACCACTCGCTTTTGCATTCACCTCAAATTCCAACATGGCGGCGGTTTTATGTCTGCCGCCTCGCAACGAAAACAGCAAATAACGTGAGTTCAGAAGCGTTTGGGAAAATTGTTTCGTCATGAGGAATTCTTTATAGTATTGGCACGGATTATAAGGCTGCAAGTATTTATTCAAACGATGTCGGATTTAGCTAATCCATTTAGCGCTGTCACCACGGCAATGTCACCTTTGCCATCGCGATTGAGTTCTAGCTGCGAGAATGCAAAGGCGAGTCGCTGCGTAAACGCGCCCTTATGCTTCTGTGTTGCAATATAAAACTGAGGGTGTGACGAAGGTCCGCTGAAATAACGTCGCAAAAAAATGAAATCGTTTTCCCCAACATTGTCCGTTTTTGACTTCTTCATCTTATCGTTTTTAGCCTAGTTCTAGATAAATTTGACGATGGGTCCAAACTTTATGGCCCGTTCGTCCCTGAATCTTTGTTGACTCTGGGTCGTTATGCAAATGAAGGAGGGAAAAGGAAAGCTATGGCCTATTTTAGGTGGCCGAAGGACGGACCAGCGGACAAGCAGACCGCGTGGCGCGACACTCCAAGCTGACCTCGAAAAGAATAACAAACTCTTTTGCATCTGGACAAACACCTTTCACCAAGGGAAAACAAAATGTCGTCTGTTGCCAGATGTGTCGTGCACTTATTATGCAATTTATAGCTGAAGCTGTGTAATCAAGGACATACATACGTTAATTTAAAAAAAAGATATACGTAGTACACATGACGCTGATCACAGTACCTTGACCTACTCATGTTTGTTGTCAAAGAGCTCAATATTAAATAAAATAATAATCGATTTCTTCAGGCTCAGATTATCTGAAACCGGTTAAACCTTCCTAGATGTCTTAGTAGATTGAAGTGTGAGGTTTTTTTTTTTTAAGTGGTGATTGTTCAGATCACTGAAGTTAAGCAGTATTGATGCTTGGGTGGGTGACCACCAGAGAACCTGGGTGCTGCAGGCATAGGGTCTGGCTTCGTCGCGCAGATCACCGGTAGCGGTTAACGCTCGCTAAAACCATTTGTTTGATGTGGTGATAGTTGGCTATTGCCTTAATGGCATTTTGTAGGATTGTGGCTTTTTTTCGTTTAAATTCATCTGCAATTCTGCATTCCGAATTTGTACCGTGCAGGGCCCCTCGTAAGTCTGATGGTCGGCCCCTGATTCTAAATATTTCTATTCATTAAAACGGGGTGGCGTTCAAAACCTCATGGTGAAATTCCCTGATTTTTCCAGTTTTTCCAAATCAATACTAACACTTTTCCCTGATATTTTTTGGGGGTCGAAGGAAGATGCAGTACAGGACTAAAATTTTTTTCCCACATTTCACTCAAATCGCAATAACTATATCGTATTGCTTTGCTGAATCAAAAGTTGCGCTGCCCTAACTGGTATTGTAAAGAGCAGAAAAAGGCCACAATTTGAACAAAAATAAACAAGCGGCTACAGCGACTGCCTAGTCACACCGGTCTTCTGTACAGTTCCTCCACTTCCAATGTTGAGGCGCACACCTCTATCATGCACTACAACTGCTGGTATTATTTAATTTAGTTACGTCGAAGCAGTCTATTAAACAATGGACGTTGTAAACAATGGACGCGTCGAAGCAGTCTATTAAACAATGGACGTTGTAAACAATGGACGTTGTAAACAATGGTCGTCAATATCTGTTACTGTTGCGAAGTTGAAAAAAGCGACGGACGGACGGACAAAGTCGTTGCAATAGTCTTCTCGCCGGTTATGGCGTACAGAATACTAAAACTCACTTAGGCCTACAGAGTTTTCGCTTTATCAGAAATGAAACAAAAAAGGAAATAAGGTTTTAACTGAAATAAAGTGAAGTTGTAGAAGTAAAAAATTAAATCCGAATTACCCATTCTTTATAGGTGAAATATTTTCGGGACAATGTTCAAATTCCCTGATTTTTGGTAAATATTTTTCAAATTCCCTGACTTTTCCCTGAATTTTCCAGGCTTCATAAATTCCCTGAATTTTCCTGATTTTCCCGGTAGAACGCCATCCTGTAAAATCTGACCCAGACCTCTTCACGACTAGATATAAATAAAATTTAAATTCTGGAATCCAGAAGATTTGTATTCAAAAGTGTTCGTACAAGCATCGTGTGTTGGTGCTGATCCAGACATGGTCTCTCTAACGTCACAAAGCCTGTTTAAGAACTTAGTAGAACTCGTCCAAGAGGCAGATAACAATTTCCAATATACCAATGAAAGGCGCATTCTTTTGTCTGTCCAACAGACGCGCGTTGCAACGCCAGCGACTCTATTGATGTCAACCAACTTCCGTCGCCTCTTTTGTTTCCTTGAAGCAGACATCTTTGACGACTCAGCTAAGTGCTTTTAAATGTCACTCCAAACAGCTTCCCACCGGAGAAACGTGCAAATACATTATCGAAATGTCGTATGGTGTGTAATAATTCCTTGTTTAATATGGAACAACAATAATGTTGCTCTAAAGTCCCTCCCTCCCCTATACAGCCCGACAGTAAACTTATGGTTTTTTTTTCAATGACGGGCGTCTGTATCCACAATAGCTTTTGAAACCATTACCCTATTCTTTACAAACTTTGCAATGTAGTCTACGTCTTAAGCCCGAACCAGACAGAAGACGATTTTATGCGAAGCGATGCGTTACTACGTGCCTACAAGGTCAATATTGCTGCAGTAATGCAGGAAGTGTGGCGTTTACTTACCGTTTTTGCCGTCGTTGGTAAACCCTCCTGCGACGCCGTGCAGCCGCGAGCAGGAGGGTTTACCATGGGCGTCAAAATCGGTCAATAAACGCAACATTCCCTGCTTGAGTGCATGACTATTGACCTTGTAGGCACGCAGTAACGCATCGCTTCGCACGAAATTTTCTTGACTGGCCAGGGAATTATGATTAGTAAAATCGTTCTGGGAAAATGAGACACGAGACGACTAATTTCGTATTCCCCAATGTTTGTGACGGTTGTTTGCAGACGGTGTTGCCACATTGGGAGTTTTACCCTCATATCCACAGGTAATGAGTGCCGTTTGGGGTGAAAACGGGGGTGGAAAAAAAATTGGGGGGTAATTCTGGGGTGGCGGTATTTATTGAGTTTATTTCCGTGTTACCCTGTCACCAATCATTATAGTGTCCGCAGCCTATCTTGAGTTCGCCCCAGAACGAACACAGATAATAGATTGTATATTTTTGGTAGCAGAGTGCCTTGTTGATATCCAAGATGGTAACAAAAACAATGGCGGCCGTTGATTAAAGCCGCCTCCTCCAGGAAGACGTAGCCGCTAATAAAATACCTGCAGGACTCAAGATGCGCTGCGCACACAATAGTCATTTCTCGAAGCTAAGGAATTCTTTCATGACGTCATCAACAGACTAGCGTCAGCAGCAGCGTCACAGACTGGAGTGAGAGGGGACTTTGGTTGGTGGTTTTTCAATTGTCACGTGGAGGTGCAGGTGCAACAATGGGGTGACAAGATCTTGGCCGATTGTCTTGATGTATTGATTGTGTTGTATCGAATTTTTTAGAGTAGTAGACTACGTTTTATTTTTGTCCTACGCAAAACATAATTAGTTGTTGCTGTTATGATATGATGATTTTTCTCTTCCGTAATTTAATTTGATTTTTTTAACCCGAGTTGTGATTTTTATGTCAGATTTTCATTTTCCGTAAGTTTCGCTTTCAGTTTTATCTTAAGAGTAATGTTCTTGCAACAATGGAACTATTACCGTATTTTTTTTTATTTTTGTGTTCATTTGCGTTTATTTGCATTTGTATTAAATTAATTCACATGATTTTCTTTTCAAGAAAATGTATATTGAAAATGTATATTGAAATATCCTAGAGATATTGAAACAAAAAACCTTTTTAAGGGGACACCTACCCTACCCTAAAAAAATTCCCCCCCCACAATTTTTTTAAAGGGATATACCTCTCAACGCCATTTTTCTCGATCCTCCACATCAAGTACGGCCACAAAGGTCTATTTCCTTACCGTTAGTCTTTCCATTGCTAAAAATCCTTTTTAAAATGTGGCGTTTAGGAGATTTTCTGTTGAATGTAATGGAACTTTATTTACTAACGACCCGTCACTAAATCATGCATTGCGCGCGTACAATAATCATGACGTTTCATCTCTGTGTCTACATCTACTAATTTTCTAATAATAACCATGAGATCTAAAATCTAATAGACTAATGCGGTAAAAATTAAACTTAATTATTCCAATAGATCGCCGAAGCAAAATTTATAATACACTAGCATAGAAAATTAAATTAAAATACGAGAATCATTCCGGTTTGTGACGACACAATCAATGGGTTCACGCTGGCTGGACTATTAGGCGCAATGCCAATTGAGACAGTAGCTACGTTTTCGTTGCGAGGAACGAAGCTACCGTCTCAGTTGACCGCGGATGTGATCGTCGCGTGGGTGTTGTGAGGCAGGCGGAAGGTTATAAGGCAGGCGGTAGGTTAGTCTGGTGCAGTAACATTTATTCTACCTGGTACAACACTTTTCTTTATTTAATGAGACTGTTTATGGCCAAAGACATATTTCATTTTTTTTTTTTTTGGTTTATTGAGCTTTTCGTAAGGTTATAAGTTTTAAAGTATTAAAGGCAGGTAGTCGCCGAATGAAAGTCTGTAGAATCTAGCAACATCTAGCGCTATCTAGCACTTGCTTGCACCAAGCGAAGGAATGTATAATGACATTTCTTTTAGTGAAACAAACCCGCCGTAAAACTCCTTAATTGAGTGAATATTTGGTACGTCCTCGTGCACTTGGGAGCAAGTTGTAAAGGTTAATGATATCACTGCCGCTAGATGGCGCCACGGTGAATTCTTTATATATTCCGTTGGTGACAACCAGATTTTAAATAAAATTTACAACATCTTACGAGATAATCGTATTTTGTAGCTTATTTTTGAGTTGCACTGTACTGTACGTAGTCCGTCTTAGGCTATACTGGAACAGGGCCAATTTATACACTTCCGGTGCTAGTACTTCTGGGACTGGCCTTTTTTGCGGAAGTTATTGTGCGCCTAGACTGATGGATAGGCAGCCGAGCAAAAAAGTGGTGAAAGGCTATACAATTGTAAAGTTCCCTAGGAAGTGGATTTTTTGGCAGTACAAAAGGTGGCAGGTTAGGCGTTGTAATACATAATAAACTGGAACAGGATTTAACATGTGGCTCTATCTGGTCACAACTGGTCTTCTGTACATTTCCGCTACTTTTGGACAACTTCCGCTTCATACTTCCGGTTTTTCTTACTCATTTTTGGACGCTGAATCTAACGGTGAAAAAAACCCTTTGTCTCTATCTGGTTACCGTTCCTAAGATAATGGGCTCACTTGTCGACCACTTCCGGTCAGTTGTGGGCGACTTCCGCTTCATACTTCCGGTTTTCTTTTTATTCCTCTTAAGTAATTTTTGGACGCTGAATCTAATGGTACAAACTGACACTGAGTCTAATACCGTTCCGGAGTTGAAAAAAGGCGACGGACGGATTGACAGACGGACGGTAAACGACAAAGTCGTTGCTATAGTCTTTTCAGACGTTTCGGCTGTACCGAAGATTAAAAGTAGTCCACTATTCCTAGTTCCTCCTAAAAAAAATTCTTTATAAGCTCCGGGTGGCATATTTTTTTTTCGTAAACAGTTCAGATAGGCTGGCCGAATCTCGCTACGAAAGTTCGTTACTAATTAACACCCACTAGTTTTGCTGAACTTTGCTGAGTTTTGCTGAACTGTTTACAAAAAAAAATTATGCCTCCGGGACTTACTTTAAAAGCAGCGATAAGTGGGGAGGTGGGGGCGGGGGGGGGGGGGTGCACCCGAAGTGAGGAATACAATTTAGTAAGAGCACGCAAATAAAGCATTTGCTACCGTACGCCCGACAAAATTTCTGAAAATTGTTTTATTTTAACGTTTCAAACGCAGTAAAATTGCTAAAAATTATTGCTTAACAGGGCTCCAAAGGTCTTAAAGCACACCCACTACGTTTCAAGAATCTTTAGCTGAATTCTCGGATACCATTTTGAATCCCCCCTCCGTCCACACGCACACTACACAATTCCTTGATGTCCCATTGCGCTACACGCCACCAGCCAATGCAATCAGTAAACTGAGAAGCCGATTGCAAAAAACGAATTTCATGCAATCACGAATTAAAAAAAGTGGTCAACTGGAAGGTTAGCAGGGCCTTGCACGTTCTAGTCCTACATTTCATTGGGGAAAAAAAAAACCATTATGAATCACGTACTACCGTTTGCGTTGATATGAAATCCATTTTACGTTATTGGCAATCATGTGAACTCATAATTTCATTGATGCGTTGTCCCGTACCTTACGAAGTGCGAGTTCTTTTTAATGCAATGAGTGGCATGTTATTTGGTACAGGGTTCTTATTTCATTGTTACTTTACAGAGGTATCATGTAGCTTAGGTGTCAAACTAGTCCGTGGCAATCTTTTTCTCTTCTTTTATTTTTATTTATTTTTTCTTAAGGAAATGCTCTCAGACATTCTTTGCATTTAATGTATTTGTTTAATGACTTTATTTATTCATCTGCATTTAGAAATAATTATACATTGAGAAATACCATTATCTTAAAGTTAATCAAGCATCAACTTTAAAAATCATGATGATATGTTGTGTGTGTGTTTTTTTTATATTTTTTTGGTTTGTTTGACCATGCAATCTGGTTACCTAATTACGATTGCACCTTCTTGATTTTAAATCCACTAGCTCTAGTCGAATTGAAATGTTGGCTCGAAATGAGAGTCAATGGATGAAAATTATGGAATGAATTTTCAACATTAATAATTTGACATCATAATTAGGATATTTACTAAATGATCTCGTGCAGCAGTTAAATTATATGAAGCTTCACGCAGAGGAATGCATTCACAACAACGTGCTAGGAATGCTTTTCCTTGATTTTTATTGAACTTTTTTTTTTTACGTTTCTCCTGGTTGCCATCGACGTGCTCTACACCAATTCTTGTCGGAACTGATCAAAGTATTTTTTTTCCTTCTTGATTATATCAATTTTCATTCTGCCCACCTTCTCAAGTTCCCTTCACACTTTTTCTTGTTGTAATAATTGGGTTATTCCTTGTTTATGAAAGGCTGTTAAAAATTTATGGACCAAGGATGTCCTGGCTCTAATTGCCCTCTTGGCCAAACGCTTCCTTGCCCACGTGACAGGCGTTCCAATAGCCGGCCTTCTTCTTGACCAAATTATCACTAGTTCGTTCGTTGTCTGCTTGTATCGTGCTGCTGTACAAATCAAGTCCACCAATTTGCAAGAATTGAGGAGAAAAAACAAAAACAAGCGAGCAGATTACTTAATTTGCTTTCTGGACAGCCAAGAGAGACACATAACACGCATAAAACTAACTTAACGTAATGTGTTCGAAAAACACACAGTGTTCGCAAATAATTCCGTTTTTAGGCATGATCGCTCAGTCAGCAAATGCGTCGCTATACAGATCTAGTAGGGTGTGTTCAGTGCTGAATCGAGTTTAGGCTGAGGTCGAATGTTTTTTTTTTTTCAGAATTATAATCTACAAGCTCAAGGAAATCACTGAGATTGTCAAACGTTCCTTGATGTAGTATCAATTCAAGTTCAGTTTGACTTCACTTTGTTCCCTCCTCGTTCCAGTTTTTCCAGTCATTAGTCGACATTACTACATGCCACAAAAAAGGTACACGGATTACAAACAAAAACGTCAAGTGTTCCGTAAAAAAGGGGTGTATATGATTGAAGTTTCACTTTACTTGTTAAAAGGTACAAGGATAAAAACTGATGATTTTTAATTGAATAATCAAATCTACAATTGAGAATATTACGTCTGTTTAAATGCTGTTGTGTTTTAATAATAATTGAATTAGGAAAACCACAACAGCGCTTGAAACAAATGCAATTTTCTCAATTGTACATTTGCTGATTTCAATTAAAAATCATAAATTTTTATCCGTGTACATTTTAACAAGTAATGTGAAACTTTAATCATACACCCCTTTTTTTTTGACAGCACATTTGACGTTTTTGTTTATAATTATGTAATAATGCGTAAAGCAATTTCCTAGTTCATAACCCCAAGCCGAAACGCTGACTAAAACGTATTTTGTACACAGGCATCTGCCCAGTTATTAAGAAATCGTTCAAACTAATATTCCCATTTCCATGCCTGTTTGAGTGCAGCAATGATGTAGTAGAATTTACGGCTTGTGGATCTGCCTTTTATGGAGAAAAAGAACCAACAACATCGTTGATTTTGTGTTGCTAGCTACTCCCCTGTTAAATCCTATAAGCTATAAACACATAGTACTGTTAGCTAGGGAAGGTTTGCGATCTAAGTTTGACACATAGGTACCTAATGGGAATTGCCTTTTTCTAAAATGGGGGTTGCAGCAACAGCAGGTGTGATTGGAGTGGCGTCAAAACGTGTCCGCAATGCGAGAGTAAGGCCATTACAAGAACGCAAGAGTGAGTCCAACTTTAGACTCACAATTGACGGAGGGCAGTTAAATAGCTAGTAAGGAAAAAGGGCTTAGCAGTAATCCATTCCTCCACGAGCTTTCCATCTGCCACCCCTACTGCGGATCTACACTTGGACTCTCCGATTCATTCTTACCACAGCACAATGAAAAGGTTGTACATTGCCCATAAAATACACAATTTGCGAAGTTTCAAAGCAATACTCACATCGTTATCAAGCAAGAAAAGGTACGGCTAAGAAACCAAAGTTTTAAACAAAGCCAAGCACGTTTAACAATTTTAAACAAAATCTTGCTAAACTTGCGAATTTTCGGCAACCTTTCTAGTTGTCTTCTTCTTCAGTAGAAGTGTGGCAGAGTGAAGTCTCTTTGGCTGTAGCCTGAAGAAAACTAGAAAGGTTGCCGAAAATTCGCAAGTTTAGCAAGGTTTGCAAATGTTTTGCTGTAAACCTTGAACAATTTTTGCTGCTGCGGTTTGACTGTAAGTTATTTTATGATAAACATCAACCAACATATTTGTGCCGTACCGTAGGTTTTTCGTTTAAACACGTTAAAAATTCATAAAAACGTAAAAACTCAAAGCACAAGATAAAAATAAATATTTGTACTCACGGGCATTTGTGTTTTTCCGTTTTTATGGATTTTAAAGTGTTTAACTTGACTGTGGCTACTTAGCCGTAACTTTCATTGCTTGATAACGATGCGGGATTGCTTCGAAACGTCGCAAATTATATATTTCTGTGCACTCTACTGACTTCTGTTTTTTTATCGTTATACCTCAAAGCGCTTGTAATGGTCGACTTTATAGATATCATTCAGCCAAGAAGACCTGCTCGTAGTTGGTTGTTAGTTATGGCTGAGTATTGCGGTTGGGACCAGAAACTTGGTAACAGCTATTTTAGGCTAACGATATCACTACTTTACAATGCGAACACTTTTTTGAAGGTCGGCGGTTCTTACTACCATTGTTGGTTTTAGTACAGATAAAAGACAGGTTTACATTAAACATTAACTGCAGTTAACCTAACGACTGAGTATTACTTCCTACGCTAAATCACGCAGAGGAAAATAGAAAGGAAAACATCAAAATAAAACAGATAAACAAAACCAAAGAGCAATGATGGGCAGTAGTTAACTACATGCAATTATCAGTAATAGTTAAACTACTGTCAAGGTAGTTAAGTGGTAGTTAAACTACTACTGCAATAATTATAGTTGATAAATACTAGTTAAACAATATTTTGTAGCAAAACTATTTGCAGTTAAACTAGTATTTGTCGTTGAACTATTTTTTTTTCAATTTCACAGGCCAACCGGTATATTTGTAGAAGATATTAATATTATTTTCAACAAAATAAAAATTAAAATAAGAATACGATTTAATTTATTTTCAAAATAATAAATAAAAGTGCATTTTTATTATTATTTTTGGGCAGGTGTTCTTCAAATTCTGGGAAAAGCAGCATTGGACCATTCCATTCACTATTAAAATCGAGCAGAGCGCTTGAAATGTCTTTGATAGCTCTTTTCTCCCGTCAGCAGGTTATTAAACTGGTTTTTTTTTATTAGACTACTTTTTAACTACTTTATTTTTACACCCATCAATTAAAAAAAGGGCAGTTAAAAGTAGTTACAACTACTAACAACCACAAAAGAACTGTAACTGTAGTTGCAACTTAAAAGTAGTTACTTAGCAGTTACAACTATTTTTTTTTTCACTGTGCTAATTAGCTACTGTATTTTAATTACTTTTTTAGTAGTTGTTGCCCATAACTGCAAAAGTGACAAACAGAATTGATTAAGAATGGAAAACAACGGAATGGTATACAGCAAACTACAGAGAGCTTCTTCGACCATGAACTTTCTATTAACAAAAACATCAAAATGTCTGCGGTGCGCTTTGCTCATAAACCCCATCCTCTTAAGCGAGTTATCATTCCTGAGACGTCTTTTCTGTCCTGTTCTCGTTTTTTTTTTCTTGAAAAGGTTTTAATGATAAAATGTTAATACATCCAAACGGGTTTGTCGTGAGTCAAAACAGCCTGAAATTGAAGATTAAAGCTTTTGGTTTATTTTTCAAATAGTTGCGTAACACCTTAACGTCAAAATCGAATGCCTCACACACACACACATACAAGACAGAAAATAACGAGGGTCAGCCAAGAAAAACCAGCAAAGCACAACCGAGTGGTTGGCATACTGGCCTCCATGCTAGGAGGACATGAGATCGAATCCCGTGTCCGGTTTATACACGAGACCACAGCACTTGTAGTGGTGCTTAAGGAGTTAACGGTGTCAATGCACGCACTAATTGAATCGTATGTTTCATTTTTATATCGTATATTTTTATTTATACGGCAGATTTTCCATTACATGGTTCGCAGATAATGACGGGACGGCAAACCAAATGGGGTTGGTTAGTGGTGGATGAATACAGATGCAAACCTACTTCCGTTCCCTTTTGGACTTAATCGTCAGATTTTATAGGCCGTGGCTGCGTGGTAAGCTTTGGTCTTTCCCTCAAAAGTCGAAGGTTCAAATCCCACTCAGGCAGTGTGATATTAAATCCCCCCCCCCCCCAAAGAAAAAAACGGAAATAGATTTGCATCTGTATTTATTTGCAAATAATTGTTCCAATGATGTTAGTTGGTTATTTTAGTTAATGACAATACACATCTACGTCAAACCCCTTGACGTACATAAAAAGAACAAATTTCCACTTGCGACAAAATAAAAATTATTGGATCAGAGAGACGGTTTTACCAACGAATTTCGGTCTACAGGTTTAACAACCTGTTATTGATTTCTACTCCGGCACACACAAATCTATTACAACTTTGAGTTGGTTAAAGAAAATCTTACTGGATAGTGTGAGAGCTCAGAGGTAAGAGCAATCGACGTGTTTATGGCAGTATCCAGGTTCGACTCCCGGCCAGATGACGGCACGTTAATTTTTTTTTGGTCGAGATGTCCGCACATTGCTTTTACTGCATCCCTGGCCGTTATGACACGATTTTGTTTACTTGTTTGAAGTGTTATTATTATTATAAAATTTATAATAATGTTTTTACAATTATTGTTATTATTATTTAAAAACCTGAGGAATTAATCTTAAATAAATTGTGAGCATTCCTACAAATGAGTAGCCTACACCACATAGCTATACTTACCCGCGATCCCTCCCTTGCCCCTTATTAATGCTTAATAGGCTTACCTGCACGACACAGCAGCAGTATTGCAGGGAAGCCAAGCTGATGAGCAGGTGCAGCGTTGCCATGGCGCGTGGGTGGACGTTGTCCGGCCCGGCTGCGCCCCCGAGCTGCATCTCGCATTGGACTGCCTTCCTCTCTCTCACGTCCGTCCGTCCTTGGCTGGCTCCACGCGCACCAACATCGCCCCAGGCTCGCGCTAACGCTATAGCCACAGGTGGCGCCGTGCAGCGGAAAAGACCAACACTCACTCACTCACGATCGGACCTCATGGCGCAGGAGAACATCGCCCGAAGGAAAAACAAATCCACCTGCAACAAACAGAATTAAAAACCCTTACAAAAAATATAATAAAAATTGTTTACGTATGCGCCGAATACCACAACCACTTTTTTTCTGCCGGATATTTTTGCATTTGTGTAGTCCAGCCAATCACAGTGAGTGAAAGTAACCTTTTTCTGTTAATGCTCTTATTTTAAAATTCATTTTCGCTACCTAATCTTAAAGGTACATGCATCCATGTTAGCTTTCCTTTCTTTTTTTTTTTTAATTAATTTCTTTGAGCCTTGTCAGCCGAAGCAACTTAATGCTTGTATGGCTGAACCGGCTCAATTTTGAACATTACCAGACTTTTAGAGAAGAAGAAATATCTGGTAAAGGGAGGCGCCAACCCAGGGATTCGATCCGGGAAACCTCCGATCATCGTAGGGGCCGAAAGATTGTCCAGAATTTGCCAGAATAGTTCCCATAACCCGCTGAAGGAGCATGGTAGCCTCTCACGCTACCCTGGCCGGCAGTGCTGGTGGGGACTTTGCCAAGGTCTCCTTTCCAGGGGTTCGACCAGAACAGCAAACCTCCAGCAACCAGGCTGAGCTCTCTTACAACTCAGCCACGATGACCAGGTCTCCTGTATGACAAGGTTTTGCGACAATAGTTCAAACGTATGTAATGTTGCCAACACACTAATTTTCTCGTTTTTTTTTCCGTGCGAGATGATTTTCCGACGTAACTCTAACCTGTTTAAATGTTTCAAACGCTATTGTGAACGGGTCGCACGACATACCGGTAGGATTTATGCCCCTTTACGGATGAAAAGGGCTCACCCTCTCTAATTTAGCTGGAAAAGTAGCGTTTTGAACACTGAATAAGTTTGACTGAATGGTGCAAATCAGTATTTCGCATAGGGAAGCCAACACTAGGCAAAGGAAGCATATTGGTCATGTGGGAATACAAGATACACTAGTATGAGAAAGAAAGAAAAGACAACTGCCCCGACTGGGACTCGACCCAGGACTTCCCACTTAATGGCAGAGTGCTCTGACCACCGCGCTAACTAGACGAATTCTGGCTTAGTAGCTTAGCTTAGTAGCTGTTCAGCCTTCCTCAGTGACGACCTAAAGGCCACAAACATACGCAAGGAGGGAAAGCACCTTGCTTCTTGGCCTCCACACAAGAAATACTGCGAGCAATAATAAAAGAATAAGTCACAAGGTAAAGGGGAAATAAAGGAAATCCTAGGTTCGATTCCCGATCGGTGCTGTTAACGTTTCTTTCTTTCAAAGATTAGTGCAGCTTGTATTTTCACAAGGCTTCTCTTTAATGCAGACTGCTTGTTTGTTTGCCTTGACCCTGTGATTTAATATTTATTATTTATTTATTTAAGTTACCCCTGACCCTGTAATTTAGTCTTTAGTTATTCATTTATTTAAGTAACTTAATGCTTGTGTGGCTCAATTTAGAATTTTAGCACTTTTTCTCCTAATTTTTTTGTCAGAAGTAGAAAGTTTAGAAAGGGAAGGGGCAATCGCAGGAATCATAGCCGAAAGATTGCCCGAAGTAGCTGGAGTATATATTAAAGGTGAAGGTCGCCCACTGGGGCTGAAGTAACCCCCCCCCCCATTTTGCCCTTTTTCTTTGCCTTCTCTGGTAGACAGAATCATGAAGCAAATCCGTAAAAACAAAAGCAAAAACCATTTAAACAAAGATTTTCACTGATTAAGGCACGTCCCAAAAAAAGTCCTCAAAATAAATATGATTGAGTTTTTTCGAGCCTCCCCCCCCCCCTTTTTTTTTGCTGTTACCCTTGGGGACCCTTGGGCACCCTTGTTATAGAAGTTGAGAAAGCTGGTGAGTCTTCCCCCCTTACTCAGACTAGTTACTCAATCGCGAATTTCCCAAACTGCAAAGGAAACTACGTTAAAATATGGTGAACAAAATATCACAAATAGTATTCTGTAATTAAACATACAGGGTGTCCCAAAAGTCCCAGAACACCCTCTCAACTTTTAGGGGTTGAAAGAAAATACTGAAACTCTGGTAATGTAAGTTTGGTTGCAGAATCTACCTTTTTCGTATAACCGGCATTACGCCTGCTCCCCTTGGGGTGGGGGGAAGCAGGGGCCCCAACTCAAAAATTTTCAATGTAATGGTAATGGTTCAATGTAATGGTAATGTAATGGTAATGCACTAAGGCCCACACTTTGGGCTTCAAACCGCAAAAGATGTTTAGTAAGTAGTAAGACGTAGGGATGCACAAAAAATTCCTAATGTTTGACCGGCTGCCATTTTGGATGGGCTCATCGTATCGAAGCTATCGTTGTGACACTTTGCTCGCCTAATGAAGAACTTTCAGATAAGGTATTCATATATTCCCCTATTGAAAACTTCTGAGTTGGGGCCCCTGGGGCCCCCCAAGGGGGCAGGCGTAATGCCGGTTGTACGAAAAGGGTAGATCTTTTAACCAAACTTACATTGCCAGAGTTTCACTATTTTCTTACAACCCCTTAAAAACTTGTGAGGGTGTTCTGAGACTTTGGGGACACCATGTATACATTATACCATGGTTTTTCGATCAGCGTCTGTTGGGTAAAAGACGCTGATCGAAAAACCATGATTATACTCAATACCTATTCTACATTAGATCACGTATGGTAAGCACATGACGGTGAGCATATACCTTGGATTGGGTGGAATTTTATTTGACAGGGGCCTAAGCACTAGGCTATCGGCCACAGCAACACATGTCAGCAACAACCGCCAAAAAGGAGTAGAAAAGAGAAAAAGAAAACTATTTGTATCGTTCGTAAAACACTTCTGTCGTGACATTGGCCTCCATTTTGCTCATCAATGCACCCGGCAAGTACGTTCCAAAACCATTGACGTGTGACGTCACCTTGACGAAAGTGGTCACTTTTGTTGGAATCGATCGGTGAGGTGTTTGGTGAGTTTAAGAAGGTGCCCATTGTTACTGTTGAGGGCGAGAATACATTCCGCTTTTAAACGCCTCTATCTGTCTTCGGCTCCCTTAAAGGAGCCATTTCACCTTTTCAACTCCTAGATGCAGGACCGTAGAATCTTCTAGCAATATAAAGAAAATAGCGGTAAATTAAAAAATGGAACAACACTATTTGCAGCAATGCCGCGATTTAGTCATAACTAAAACGAGATCACGTGACCCACATCAGCCTATTGGATGAGGGAGAATCTGGAACGTGGATGCTGCGTTTAGAATATGAGCAACGCTATCGAAATGGTGAACAGTCGTCTTTAAAGGGCAATTACATCCATTTTGACATGCACGTGTTACTTTTGGACCACTTAAACAATAACTAAACACAAGAATTGCGGTAAGAATACGTTACGTACGTCCGATATAACAATATAATTACTGCAACACCAAAACACGAGACGGGGCCGCCATTGTTTTGCTGGAAC
>JAHWFP010035083.1:0-12866 GCA_023313725.1 Lithobius niger | reverse complement strand
TGCCGTTCGGTCGGTAGATGGCATCGTATGTTCGCGCTGCTGGCCGTTGCGTTCCGGGCGCAGCTACTATCTCAGCGGGGCTTGGCTGCTACTCTTATAATTTGCCGTTCCGTCGGTAGATGCCGGAGATGGCATCGTATGCAGCTGCTGCAGATGGCTGCATTGCGGATCTTGTGTAATTATATGTATAGATTGTAACACGCCATTTGTGCACTTACTAGCGGCTTTGGGGTTCAGACTCCAGCTATATGTGCGGAACCTGCTAAATAGGTTCCGACGCATCTCTGAAATGTGGGGCGGTTTCTTTAGGTATTTAAACTATTCAAACGCCTCTCATTCAATCGGCTTCCATTGAACTACCTTTTGCTACTCGTGAGAGGCCCTCCAACACCAGGAAAGGGAGGTAAACAATCCCAGAACTCCTAGACCTCTACGTCACTATGACGTCAGGGGGGGGGGGGGGGTAAAAGGGCTCCGCCCGGCAGAATAGGGGCATCCTTCGGGAGAGAAAACAAAGAACAATTGGTGAACAACGTCTTGTAGGAATTCTGGACTAACTGCTACAATATGGATTACTTCGAAATAGACTCTACAGTGACAATTCACTCGGGACTTAATACGAAGTATTGCATTGGTAAATATTGTGAAGTGAAAATGGAAAAAAAGCACAGCTGGATTAATATTTAGTATTAGTAAGCTTAAGTAATTTAGGGTAACGGACACACTTTATTCCCTAGACGAAGTGGGCTCTGATTCATCCTTCCCTTGTACAGAAAGCTTGCGCAGATTGTGTGTTTATTGGAACGTTATACTATTTATTCTGCTCATTTGTAAGTACTAGCTATAACATACCTTCAACCTTAACCCATTAGGTGTCTAAGAACTCTGAACCACGCTGACTGCAGATTGCTAAGACTGCACCAGTCCTGCTGTGGTTAGGAGAAAGCAGTCGTTAAAAGTACCAGCGTGAGGACCCGGAGGACAGGTAAGCAGTCAACCTCAGAGGAAATAACCATAAAATAACCATTAAGGTAGCGTAAGTCGTGCCCTTTATTGTCAACCTTTCGGCAGGGCTCCCTTAGTTTGTCTTGGCCTTTATTTCTCCCACAGGTGGCATTTAGCAATAACACCAAAAACAAACACTAGAAATGGCTAAAACTTCCCGTCCTTCACCATGATAAATAGCACCTTTTGCAAAGTACGTAATTCAACTGTAAATTGCGAATTTTGTAATTTGTAATTATGCGAATCATTACGTAAATTGCGAATTTTTCTTGGCCCTATTTTACACATCTAACCACGAAAGGGAATCTTACATGGACGATTACCCAAGAAAAACACGCTTTTAACATGTATGTGTATAATACGCTTAGTTGGGATGAGATGCCCGCCGCAAGCTCATCGTGCACGGAGCAAATTCAGGCAGGCACCCGGGTGGGGGGCGGGGAAGCAGCGCGAGCTGCAGAGGGAATCTGACCACACAATGGGTGAATGAGGGGGAATGGGGGGGGGGGGGGAGGGAGGTTCAGGGTATGCGGGAATCAGATAGACCGGTGAATGTTACACCTGGGTAGTACTAGTTATTATAATTTTGCCGATTTTTTCCACTGCCAAATGACACTAACGTGTCTGCCAGTGTCTTTTCCCAACTAACGGCTACAGGTAACTCTTTCAGTGTTTGTTTTCCGAGTTATTTTTCCAAAAGGGCAAACCTTTGACATCAATATGTTCTACAAGGAGAAAAAATTTTCCTCGTATAGCGGTCTTGTGACGGAAGAAAGAATCCAGCCGATAGTCAGCGATATTATATTAGCGGAGAAATCGACCAAATTGTAGGAATTAGAAAAACACGTTTGAATTTGGTATTGACCGATATAATTTATATCTGCATCGGTGTTGAACGATATTATCGGTACTTGGTCAAGTTGGCACCAAAGATACAAGCTGATACCGATAATGCGTTTAGGTCTAGCGCAACAATGTAAACAGACTCAAAAACTCAAATTTCAGTAATTTTCGAACTAGATGAGATGCAGACATGCGGTTTACAGCATTTGGAAGCAGAATTGGAGCACCGGTATTTCTCGGTAGCTTATGATTGTAGAATTAAAGTTAAATTATTTTGAACTTATGTTGCAAACCAAATTATTTCACATTAGCACAACCAAATTCAGTTTTATAGTAAAGGCTCCGTTAAACCTAATCGATGAATCTTATCCCTTTTCTGCAAATAGTGGTAGTGCATCAATAGGTATTGGAGATCGGTTAAATATCGGATCGAATCGGCAAATCTCCGGGTAAGATGGTATTAAGTTAATTCCAAGTATTAGTGAGCGTTTGTGCAACGACTTTCAACCAGACGTGTGCGCCGCCGCGCCACGCCGCCAGGCAAAACTCACTCGCCACGTGCGCCGCCGCTGATCAGGTTGCTTTGTCGGCACACCACCGCCGATAATCTGCCAGTGTTTGCCAGTGTTTGTAACAGAGTAGTTACAAACTCTGAAATGGAAACAATAATCATCCAATAAACAACCACACTCGTCTGTTTACGTTTATGTCATTTTTATTGAGCCAATACTGCCTCCATGCCACTCGCTGTCTGTTTACGTTTGGTTTTAACAACAATCAAAATTCTCATTCATTGTGATCTGTAGGGATTACAAACAGTAAATATTTTTCAGCAAATGAAGAAAGTATTTCGGTTTAGACCTTCCTACTTTACGGAAACGCGACCGTCGTCGTTACCTGAAATTTGTGGAAAGTCGCCGCTGCCCTCCGAATATCAGCGCGCCGAATCACGCCGCCGTCGCGAAAAAATGTGATGTTCGCCGCCACCGAAGAATGTATTATCGGCGCACACCTCTTCTTGCAACACAAATTTTCTCGCTCACTGACTTTGACGTAGTTAATGCTAAATTATCTGGCTGATTCTCGTCTCTAACGGCTGTCGAGTATACCTAGTAACCATATACCGACGTGATGGGGATTTTATCTCTCCTCGAGAATTCACGTACGAAGTATGATGCACGCGCCATGGCGGCATAGATTTATGACAATAAGAAAACAATTTCTACTGCAGTACAAAATAAAATGGCGGACCGATTTCTGAATGTCATTTTGTCGATGGTTTGTTTTCGATTCGACAAACCAGAACAGGGCGACCTGTTGGGTTTTGAGTTTGCGCTGTGAGATGCTAGGTTTTCTACCGTCGTTTGATCACCGCATTATCACCGCAGTTAATCTTGTACTTTATTCTTTACCCTTGTTGTCATTTTAAAAAGGGCTCTAGGGTGGATATGAACAATTACGGTCCAATTTCCCTGCTGCCAGCAACAGACAAGATTATTGAGAAAATCCTTTGCAAATACAACCTCAAATTTTCTTGACAAAAATTAATAATAAATAATATTTTCCCACAGAAGGTGGGCAGGACTTGGAAGGGTGGTGAGCCACTTATACCTGCGAGGTCTGGGATGGGTTTGGGCAGCGTGGAAGGATAGACAAAATTACAGACGTCGTTTCAGACACCGGTTAAGAGACAAACTGTTCAGAATACGCCGGAAACCAGACACGGTACTTGTTGAAACTGCTTCCTCGGTCAAGGAGTTCCAAACCGGAACCACACGAAGAGCCAGGACATTTTGGTGGCAGTCCAGACGCGAATCCTGACCCGATAGCTTCCGAGTCGATGCCATAGGACTAACATCCAAAAAGGGCAAATACACAGATAAGAATCCTGGTAAAATTTTGTAGGTAAGAATGAGGTCAAACTTAAGTCTTCGTAACTCCAAGCGTGCTCCAAGCGTGCTCCAAGCGTGCTTCGGGCGAATAGTCACGCAGACCAGTCGACCCCTTGGTAAATCGATGCCGGGACTGACTCGACCAGGTCGATGTCGTTTAAGACGAAAGGGGACCATACTGGAGTTGCATATTCCATAGTGGTCGCACAAATACTTTAAAAGCCCAGACCATAGTGGACAAATTATCAGAGGTAAGACACCTATTTACAATTGCAAGTCGACGGAAAGCCAGTGCCACAATTTTCTGGCAATGCAGAGACTATTTCAAACCAGATGCCCATATCTCGTACCTCAGACACTGACTGACGGTAGAATCGAACCATCTAAAAGACAGATACGACGCATATTTTGTAAGCCAACATAAAGTACCTGTTTGACTACTTCTCTGTCAAGCAGATAGTTTGGATTTAGAAGCAAAGCACTAGCGATGCTCTAAAAGCAATTAATGATATTGTTTCTCAAGTCCTGAACGATGTCACACTCGCTGGTGCTATTCTGATAGACCGTCGAAAGATTTCGACACTATTGGCCATGGCACCATATTTAATCAATGCAAAAATTTACGACTTCGTAGTAATATCCTCAATATTCTGAAAAGCTACATGAGCGATCGCAAAGTCTGTGCTAGAAAGCAACCTTTTTAAAGTTGAACGTTGGGTACCACAAGATTCAGTCCTTGGTCCCTTACTGTTTCTAGTGTCCATTAATGACAATGACATTCCCGAAATTGTTGAAAAATGCGAACTTTTTCTCTTTGCTGATGATATTTTTTTAATTAAATACAGATTCAAATCTATTTACGTTGTCTTTTGGAATTATATGTCAGACTGCCTATAAGTGGGGAATCGAACCAAGACCTTTGGAATCAAAGACCGACGTCGTACCGCTCAGCCATACTGACACGGCCAGTATTTATTTAATCCATCTCGAGCCCATTGGCTTTACGTCCTGTTTAATTTTTTTGTTACTTGTTGTTGATCAGGATGTTGATAACGTGATTATCAAACTGACATGACTTTAATGCACTGAATTCTTGGTTCGTATCAAGCGAAGTCTTTATTAATGAAGAGAATTTAACATTACAAGGTAGTGTTAAGCGTTGCGATATGTTGTGTCAAGAGGCTACGAGTGAAACTTTCTGAAATTTCCCATTAATATGTCATTTTAAAACACGGTAACTCGCAGGGATTCTCTTTAAAACATTTGTCGTAACTTGACGGCTGCACTTAACGATTAACAACTCAGTCTATACTCTCTATAGCATGAGCTTCCTTTTATGCTTTGGAGGCTAATAATTAAGTTATCGGAAAACATTTGGCCTTTGCGGTCAAGAATGTGCGGCATCTTCCTGTGGGAGACCAAAGGTCACTTCTACAAAGGCCTTCTGGCTAGCATCTGCGTCTGCTGTTGGCTGTATCAGTTTCACCATCTCATGTTACGGCCTTGGATGATAAAGCATAGCTCATTCTTCATTTCAAGCTGGCTGATATTGATCAGTGCCTTCGTCGTGATAACTCTGCCGTACAGCTTGTTTAGTGAAATTTTTGCGGAAATTCAACTCTTTTCAGGGGTACTACAATACAATTAGAACCAGTGCCGTTAACGTTGCCTTTTCGCTATGGATAATAAACCGCAGATCATTATTCATTCTAGTTGGATAGCATGGATCCTTGCCTTCTATCCTCAGGTCTTATCACAACCACAAACAACTTTTAAGCCAAAGGAAAGAAGAAAACAAGTAAAACTGTAAGGCACCTTGATGCACTTACGTTTCGTCGAGGTGGCGTGAGCGGGATTCGAAACTGGCAACCTAATCGTGCCCAGACATAACTCAATTACCGATGTGACTCCTCCACTGCATAATGATGACTCATTGAACCCTTTGTTAAGGTCACAGTAGTGACTAGGACTCCATTCGACCGAGAATGCTTAGGTCATAGGCAATGGTGAAGGAACACAAATAGATACAAGGGCTCAACATAGGAATGAATAAATACACACAAATTGTATAATTTACAGCCATTTGTGTACAAAGGATACAAATTATACAAAGGAAAGAGGAAAACAAGCCAAATGGCGAAATCGTACACTATAGAAATAAACACGGATGCAAATCTATGTACGATGCCTTTTGGACTTAAATATCAGACTGCCAGAGAAGGACTTGAACCCACGACCTTTGAAACCACAGGTCGAAGTCCTACCACTGAGCCATACTGACATAGCTTAGGGGTAGGACTTTCGCCTTTGGTTTCAAAGGTCGTGGGTTCGATTCCCCGCTCAGGCTGTCTGACATACAAGTCCAAAAGTTAACGTAAATAGGTTTGCATCCGTATGTATTTAACACTTCTCGTGCCCATTTGGCTTTCCATCCTGTTTAACACCAGAAATGACGTAGAACAATAACCCATTTTTATGCACTTAAGAGTTCGTCTGAGTGGCTTGACCCGGATTCGAACAGGCGACTCAGTTCGTCTCTAGATTACTGACTTAACACCTTTAACGATATCGCCCTCCTCCAGTGAGTCATCTTTAGCCAATGAAAAAATAAGGAGGGAATCTAATAATTTTGTCATTCAGACTAAAGTTACTAAAGAAAAACTGCGTAAATGCAGCTACTTCCTTGGAAACAAAATTTTACAATAACATGCCCAACTACATAAAAGATATCAAAATTCATCATTTCCAGAAATACCTGTTTCGGTGGCTACTGGATATCAGTACTATGGTCCTTGAAAATTTATTTAAATTTGTTAGTTGTAAAATACTTTCAGCAGTTTTAGTTATTTAGATTTTCGTTGGTTCTTTCTAGCATGTTTATTTTATTTTACCTGTTGTTATTATTTTTTCTACATGCACCTTAACTTTGCATTTATTAATAATAATGGTAATAATTTCATTTGGTAATAATAGTAACTTTGCATTTGCTGATAAATGGTGGTAAACGTTTTTTTGATTACTGTTACTATTATTTTTTTTCTACGTTGAACCAAACTTTGCATTTGTTGCATAAGTTGACATAATTCTTGCGTTTTTTTAGTTACTTTTTACGATGGTAGCCAACACGCCACACGCGAGCATTAGCTCTTGTGGGGTGAGGGCACATACGGAGTTTTGTACCGTTTGCCTGGCTCGATAAACCAATATTCAATATTCAAATGACTAAATTGATAAAGGCGTTATGTCAGTGATCTGAGGACGAACTGGATTCCAGTTCGAATCCGGGTCATGCCACTCCGACGAAACCTAAGTGCATAAAGGCGGCTTACTGTTTTACGTCGTTCTACTGTATGATTTTTGCTGTTTGGCATAATTTACGGGTATTTCTGCACATTTATTTAACTTGTTAAGTCTTAGAGGCGGCCGGCGTCTATTGATGTTGAATTTTCTTTATGAATGACAAAGCAGGGCGCATCCTTTGTTGTAGTTGGGCAGAAGCTTAGTTCTTTTGTCCTGAAAATGTTGTCGTACAGTTTGTTTAGTGTCATTTATAAAGAAATTTGACTTACTTCGGAAATTTTCATAAAGCACTTTGTAAGAGATATCCGTGAGGTGTAGCCGATTTACCGGGGATATTCGCTCGTCTGCGAGAAACGGCTAGTCCAATATCGAGGGCGTGGAGGCATGGGCGTGGGCGCCCGAGGCATTGGACTAGCCGTTTCGAGCAGACGAGCGAATATCCCCGTTAAATCGGCTACACCTCACGGATATGGGTTTTAATGCTAAGGTGTGACGCCGAGCCAACATATCTAGTTATTTGAAATTTAAAAAAATGTAATTTGAAAATTTTATTTGTGTGAAGCATAACGTAATTTCCTGAACTCAAACTTCCGGTTTAAACTTCCTGTCTACGAAAGTCTCACGTACGGTAGGACGTCCCTATATCCAGTCCCAGTCACCGACTTTTGTGTTTAAGGTAAAACCGTATTTTTTCTACTTTATTAGTTTAAATAAGATATAACGTATAAAATGCGCTATTCGCTTGAGTCTCGTAGGTTTTTAGGTGTGTTTAGGAAGTGTCAGTAGCGTAGTTTTCGTACCGTCAGAACGAAAGGTTTCCGGGTCCGTGTTGGACCATTCCTCCATGGATGGGGGTTTGGGAAGGGGGGGCCTTGTTGATATCCAAGATGGTTACAAAAACAATGGCGGCCATCGATTAAAGCCACCCCCTCCAGGAAGACGTAGCCGCTCACAAAATACTTGTAGGACTCAAGATACACCGCGCACACAATAGGGGGCCCGTACGAACCCTGCCACCCACAAATTAATTGATTTTACTACCTCAGGTTTGATCACGCAATCATTGTTCATGTGTTCCAAGAACGTCACGACTTTATCAGAGCAGTAAATAAACAATAAACAATGCTGACTGTTCGGTTCATTATTTACAGCAGTCATTACCACGTTTGCTTTCAATGAATTGCTAAGATCTTACGAGCGTTAATATTTAGCGTAGGTTATCTCAACCACGGTTGGAAAATGTTTCCTGTTCGTCCGCAGCGCAGTTTCACTGATCATTATAATTTTATATAGATGAAAAGCATGGACCCCCTTCCTTGCTGAAAACTGTTTAGTGCCCAGAAGCAATCGCCGAACTATAAAATTGTAATTATTACAACGTAATTACAGTTAAGCTCGATTGGTGATAAATAAATACGTATGGAAATTTCGGTTACCTTTTGGGCCTAAATGTCAGAATGCCTGAGTGAAAGGGGGGGGGGGGGAGGGTATTGAGGCTTAATGACTTAATACTGAGTGAGGAATTTGAACTCCGACCTTCGAACCCGAAGGCCGAAGTCCTGCCATAATAACGCGGCAGTATTTATTGATTGATTTTTATTACAACTTAAGCTAGAAATTAATTTGAAGCAATTAGTGACACTGCACAGCAGTTAGAAACTCGATCGAGTGCTGACGAAAATAACCTTAAACTGTGGTAACGGTATTATTCCGCAGTGAAAGTGGTAGTGAGCTACTGGCGAAAGAAAATGCATTAAAAAAATGTTTTCTCTCTGACGAGGTCTAATAAAACTTCCTAGCAACGAAGACGAAGCATTTAATTTTCAGCCCAATTTAACAATATTGTGCCCTCTCTAGGGATGGCACGATACAAAAATTTTGTGTCCCGATAACAATTTTTAATTATCACGATAATCGACAGTCTTACATTATAAACCAAAGTCTCAGCAGAAATGAAGCAACCGCAACGAATCCCGGAAGGGGAACAATGAAAACGTGCGAGTATGTCAATTCTTTGGCTTGAAGTTGAAACTGGGACGTTGTTGCCCTGAAAAGAAGTTGAAATTGGAACATTGTTGCCTCGACTAACAGTTTGCTCTAACAATTATCCTTCTAACCAAACACCGTGGTAATCTCAAGGGCACGTATTACATGACGTCATGCACACTTCTTTTTCACACGGTACGCATCGCTTAAGCCACAGCGAAACACTGGGAGTGTGGGGGGGGGGGCAAAGTGAGCTGTTACCATTAAGCATACCATTACGCATTAACTGAACCTAGAAGAGAATAAACAAACAAGCACGGGAGCCGGGTACGTGTTCAACTACGTATAGCAAAGCGGAGAAAGGGAAAGAAACCAAGAGGAGAGGGAGAGGACGGGATAAAAGGAAGAAGGGAGAGAGGAGGGAGAGGATTAGCGGAAAGGGGAAGTGTTACACAAACAAAAATCGACTGTTGCAGTGAACGATCAGGTAGCACCGAGCAAATACTGGGAAACAACCACGGGTCAAACAAATCCCCGGGCGAAGCCGGGTACGTTGTTAGTATCTCGATAAATCAAATTTTGAGGCTGGAATAGCCTTGTTAATTTTCTTAATTAAAAAAAAAACCTTGGCTGAAACCTACAGTGAAACTTTCACGAATGTGAATTGTGTGGCACTCGCAATTTAGCCAGCAGACATGAAAATGCACGTGCCATTCTCCATTACTTCCTTACCATGTAGAAACGTCTCAGCAGTTGTGCTCCTACTTAATGGTTAAATATTGTCTGCATTAAACTAACTCTCCAATCATCTAAAGTGGCTTGCAACAGTAATGCACACTTGGTTGAAGAGCCCTTGTAATTTCACACGCAACGCCACAAACCGCTTGTTTCTAGCTCTTACGGTTTCCGAGGTATGACAATTCAAGTATCGGGGTTTGCACGATAATTCGATAAATCATAAAAAGTGCGATACGATAATCGCCCAAAAAATATCGCGATATTATCGAATTATCGATTATCCTGCCGCTCCTAGCCTTGTCCACCTGAGTCAACAAGTCAAAACAGTGATGAGATGTAATACATCATTCTCATTTTGTCCTGTTGGGAATTGTTACATTGTGCTGAGAATTAAATGCTTCGTTTTGCGTGCCTAGAGAGTTATATTAGGCCTCGTCAGTGGTATTTTTGCATTGATATTATTCCACTTCCACCATGAAGGAAAGAATGGTCTAGACACACGCTAGTGTGTCCCCACCAAGTAACAGTGGATCATCCCACTGTAGACATCCTATTGTTAAAAAAATTGATTGTTAATGATAAAAAGAAGGCTCACTAGCAGACATAGGGCCTTAGGGCTTCGGGCAGATGACCAGGAGTGGTTAACGCTCGTTAAACCCTTTAACCCTTTTTTTTAAGGCTCACTAGCACGCATGTGTCTGTTAACTGTAAGCAATTGAAAGCATATTTTGGCACGTTGAGGATAAATCCCAATGCGACAGAAATGTTTCAAATTGTGGAAAATGTAAGGGGAAGGGTCAGAGATTAAGAAAAACTAAAATTTAAACGATGAGTGTCCACCAATCATAGAGAAAAAGATGCGTCAATAACGTTGTTTTTATGTTACTGTGTAGCTAGCTAGCAAGCTAGCTCACTAGCTAATAAGATTTTTCCCATGTTAAATCCCATAGACCTTTTGCTCATGGTAGCGCAAAATTGCGAAGGCCTACGTACGTGAATTTTTGCACACGGATGCATGGTGATCTGAGGAGGGTCCTTTTGTTGGTTTCGGGGTTGTAGGGGTCAGAACAAATGCGTGGGAGGGTTTTGAAATTTGCCACCGGCGAATTTAAATTTCGTTTCTTTTCCAAGTTGCAACCAAAGATTTTAAGCAACAATGGCTTGAACAATCAAGACTGGTCCTTAGATTTATTGTAAAAGCCTGGACGAACTAAAAACTGAACTGTAACGAAGGACAAAATAAAGAAACATTAACGTTGCCGTGGATTGCGTAAGAATAAAGGGATGCACGTTAAATGATGGTTACGCAACAATACGAGCATACACGAGCTAATGTTTTTTTTCGTTAATAACCCCAAAAAAAATGCTTCGCGTTTTGCTGTTTTAGTAACAGCGACCTTCGGGGGTTTCTGCATGACTAAATGTGAACGAAATCTTGAAAAATTAGGGGAATTTGCAGTGATAAACAAAACAACTGAAGGGGATGCGCTGACTGAGCGAGCGAAGCTAACGAAATCAGCGATTGTTAATCAGTGTGTGCAAAAATGAGATTGAAGCATCCTAAACAGATGGTGTAATCTTCTGTACGTTCACAGTCCTATGAAAGTTGTGATATCCACCCAAAACCAAAACTAGTAGAAAACCCGCCAAGTTTCCCAAAACGGTCGGTCTTTGAAGGTAGTACCGCTAGTAGCAATCTTCTAGTTTTCATTTAACTTTCGAACTATTAGTATGTGTGATTAACTTGGCTAATAGGGTTAACTTTGGCGGTCTTTTCCTGGTGGAATGATATCACTACCTTCAAAGACCGACCGTTTTTGGAAACTTGGCGGGTTTTTCTACCAGTTTTGGTTTTGGGTGGATGTTACTGTCTAGCTAGCTGGCTAGCTAATAAGATTTTTTCCATGTTAAATCCCATAGACTTTTTGCTCATGGCTAGCGCAAAATTGAGAAGGCCTACGTAGCTGAATTTTGGTACACGGATGCATGGTGATCTAAGCATGGTCCTTTTGTTAGTTTGGGGGTTGTAGGGGGCAAGACAAATGCGTTGGAGGGTTTTGAAATTCGCCACCAGCGAATTTAAATTTCGTTTCTTTTCTAAGTTGCAATCAAAGATTTCGAGCAACAATGTCTTGAACAATCAACACTGGTCTTTAGATTTATGGTAAAAGCCTGGACGAACTAAAAATTGATCTGTAACGACGGACAAAATAAGGACACATCAACGTTGCCGTGGATTGCGTAAAAATAAAATGATGCACGTTACGGTTACTCAACTATACGAGCATCCACGAGCTAACGGGGTTTTTGTTAATTCGCGTTCTGCTGTTTTAGTAACGGCGACTTCGAGGGTTTCTGCATGCCTAAAGGTCAACGAAATATTGAAAAGTTAAGGGGAAGGTGCAGGGATAACAAAACAACTGAAGGGGATGTGCTGATTGAGTGAGCAAAGCGAACGAAATCAGCGATTGTTAGCCAGTGTGTGCAAAAATGGGATTGAAGCAACTTAAGTATGTGAAGAGTGGTCATACAATAAACTAAGCCGTGGCAATTTGGCTAATCTAACGGCTAATTGGCAATGGTAAATTTGAAAATTATAAATGTGAATATTTATAGAAATAAAATTCCTCTAGAAAAAAGGTACAGATGAAGATAAGACACTGTAAACTTATGTACGGTCACAGTCCTATGAAAGTTGTGATATCCACCCAAAACCCAAACTGGTAGAAAAACCCGCCAAGGTTGCCAAAACGATCGGCCTTTGAAGGTGGTGATAACATTCAACCAAGGAAAGGCCGCCAAGGTCAATCCTATTAGCCAAGTTAATCGCACCCAAAAATACTTTGGACGTTAAATGAAAACTTGTAGATTGCTACAGCGAATAGCAGTCTTCAAGTGTTCATTTAACTTTCGAACTGTTAGTCGGTGCGATTAACTTGGCTAATAGGAATAACCTTGGCGGCCTTTCCTTGGTTGAATGATATCACTGCCTTCAAAGGCCGATCGTTTTTGGAAACTTGGTGGGTTTTTTCTATCAGGTTTGGTTTTGGGTGGATAAAATAAAAACACCACCTGACTGGAAAAGCCCCACAATGACAAAAG